>JAVTVY010050763.1:0-27672 GCA_036873755.1 Hanleya hanleyi | reverse complement strand
ACTACCGAATTTCAAAGACAAGTTAAACTGTTTGCATAAGGGTACACACAGTTCATCTGCACACGTCTTGAGAACTTTGCCAGTGATATTGTCATAGCCACATGACTTTTAAACGTTTAAGTTTGACAATATTCACCTCGTTAAATGATAGAGATAATTCAGAAAAAGTATCACTTGACTCATCGACCATTGGCGGAAAGTTCGAAGCGGCATCACCATTGAATATAGAGTAATTCCTGTGTAAATGATTTTTGAGGAGTTTCAAACTATGCTTTCATGAATCCGAAGTATTAGGATAATATTTGTTTTGCATTGACGGATGAAACACTCTCGATTCCTTCACTGAATGTCACCATAAACCATATAATTCTTCTATGAATTAACACGTTAAGGCGGTTCCAGGCAAATCTAATGTTACGTCTACTGTGCATGTTTCTGTACATTTACCAAAACACCGATATTGAAAAGCAATTTATGGAAAAGGAAGATATAAGCGTTTTAAAGAACAGTTGTGAAGGGAGGTTGAATTGGATAATCCGTTTTCCAACGTTTGAGGCAATACGACCTCAACGAAGTCACGCTTGGTTTCTTTTAGTGGCATTTGGATGTTGGGAAGTAGATAAACAAATTGCTTATGGATAACAACTTCTAGTTTATTCAGGACGACGTTTCGATACAGGTACTATTATTGTTTTCAAGTCAATGGGAATACCTGTATCGAAACGTCGTCCTGAAAAAACTATAAGTTTTTATCCATAAGCAATTTGTTTATTTATGAAGTATCGCTTGCAAACTGACTTAGCGATATGAAGGTAATTGGGCTTTATGACCATGTTTTTCCATGTTGGCATGCAACTTTCTTGAGGAGAATCCTGGTGACCCCTCATTTTTATTGGATTTTTGGATTCAGCATTATTCCAGAAAACTATTGGAACATTTTGGATAAGATGACATTTTAACTTCTTAGAAAGTATTAGCTTTTTATATGGAAATAGAGGCATATATTAGAGCCGGTGTGGAGGCTACGAATGTTCAGTGGCTACGAGTGTCCGGTCCGTATATTCTGACCCAGCTAAGACAGTATTCTCCATATTGGGGACAAGTGTCCGTCGTCGGTTGCAATAGAAAAGGATATGAAAAGGGACACTCATCACCAGGACTTTCTCATCCATGAAACCGGGTTAAATCATTATTGTACACCATATAAATTCCTACACTATAGAAAATTAAGCCTGGTTACTCTTGAATTTTATTCTTTATCTTGAATGTTGAAGGTTTGCTCTACCTCTTGTCGAAATATAAGAAAAAAATGACATGTTATTTTCAAATTGTCTGGAACCTCCTTAAATAGTTATGCAAATCCTGAGAAATAACTTCATCTTCAATACAAACATCCTTGTGAAGGCAGCCATCTCTAGTCTGCAAGAAATGTCCTGTGCTTAAACCTGATTGCGACACATTTGCACACACACAGCCAGCCATGATGTAATCTTCGGGTCATTCCTTAGCTTTCAGGGATACCTGTATGTTAAATTATCATGAAACTTCATGTATCACCAACACGACGATCGATAGCTTTCGAATGAAATAATGTGATGTTTACGTGTATATATCCTTATATACACTAAAACCTATCAGATCTACAAGGCATATCCATGTCTGGCATGAGACTATCTCAAGTTTATTCAATATGGATCTATGGATGACTGCCCTACACTCAACAAGAAATATGACTATCGATACCAAACTACTTTGTACCAGAACATAGCTCTGTCACATCAAGATGTGAGGACACACATGTCGGAATACGATGTCCTAATGTTGAAAATAAACTTTGGACATATGTACAGTTCGTAATAAACAATACAATAAAGAACAATATGTCATTCTGCTGCACGACTACATGCGATCATTCTCAATCTTTGTGCTATCCTAGTGCTATCAATATTCGGTAATTCGATAATATAACGCGTTAATTTGTCTATTGAACGGATCGTAATTTGAGCAAATTTCGCATTCTGTATCTCGAGAAAATGAGATTAAATATCGTCAACGTGCTGTGTTTCTTAAACTTATCATTGGATGAGAGAATCAATTCCATGGAGGATTTTAGATTCCTACCACACTTCTACTCCCTCCTATAGATGCAATTTCAAACTTGTCAGATAGATGACAACTAGCCAGCTGTACGAATGCACGAATGTGTGTTTTTATTGAATTCATGCCAACCTAAAAAATAGTAACTCTTCTCAGATCTAGAGACGGCTCATGTAGGCTGATTGTACATCTGTAGTTGACCGGTTTGACTGCAGTTATCGTACATTGCAGCTGACAGATAGAAGAACTCCTCCGCGACACGGCCGAATCCCCAAATTTGATTGCCAAATTGTTATTCTAACCATGCTCATTGGCTATCGTGTTAATACGATTTAGGCATGGATAAGTTACGGGTATCTAAAGAAAATCTGGTTGATGTGTTTCATTTCAAGAAGAGCAGTGACACTCAGTTAGCGATCACAGGGCAGGAGGCGTAAATTCGGATACGTCCTGTGGGCTAATTTAATCGCAAATTCTGTCCCGATGAAAAAAACTAATTGATTTGGAACTCCATATGTTCCAGCCTTGACAGGTTACTACTGGGTATTACTCTGCCAGATCGATTACCACGGTTCTTTATCGAGCGTGGACTTTCAACATTAGCATTTTACTTTGACAATGACAGAGCATTACGACTGTTCATTCAAGCACAACAACAAACATTGTTCGTCAGTATTCTGCTCTTGTCCATTACTACTGGCATGTACAGATCACGGACCAGAGCATGTACCGCAACGTCGAATTTGTCTCAGTGGCCTTTTTAGGACTGAATGTGCGACGGAATGACTGTTGTGTGTCGAGCCGAAATTAGATGGCACAACAACAACTTTACTCGGTGTTTATGGCTGTTATTTGTTGCATTGTGTAGCCTTCTGTTGTATGTAGCAATACGCTGAAGTGTGGAACAGAAACGGAGCAATGCTATTGTGAGCGTTTTGTGTTACAGTACTGATTGACCAGTAAACCGTTTTTTTGTGCATTTGGAATTGATGATAACGGTCGTTCGAAAACTGTTTTTACATGTTTTCGTGGACGTCTGTTGTATACTGAGTGTCGAATTTAACGCCTATAAATCACACAACATGTATAAAGGTAGCAGCGCCGCTAATTACATGTAGAATACTATCGTGGAAATGAAAAGTATCATCATCCCACACAGAAAAGGGGCATGCTTTAGAATTTTCATCGTGATATTTTGTTAGACCATACACAGATACACCTTTTTAGCATTGGAAGCCATTTCGAAACATGAGTAGGTAGTATGCTAGAGACACTTTTAGCGAACACGGAAATTCTCACAGAACGCAAAAATTAGGTGTTCGGGTAACAAATTCCACCGTTTTCCGACTTGGCTATCGTGTTAATAAGATTTAGGCATGGATAAGTTACGGGTATCTAAAGAAAATCTGGTTGATGTGTTTCATTTCAAGAAGAGCAGTGACACTCAGTTAGCGATCACAGGGCAGGAGGCGTAAATTTGGATACGTCCTGTGGGCTAATTTAATCGCAAATTCTGTCCCGATGAAAAAAACTAATTGATTTGGAACTCCATATGTTCCAGCCTTGACAGGTTACTACTGGGTATTACTCTGCCAGATCGATTACCACGGTTCTTTATCGAGCGTGGACTTTCAACATTAGCATTTTACTTTGACAATGACAGAGCACTACGACTGTTCATTCAAGCACAACAACAAAAATTGTTCGTCAGTATTCTGCTCTTGTCCATTACTACGGTTCTTACTCAAGCGTGGTGTTTCAACAGTGGTCTTTGTCGAATGGATATTCCCAACAAAGTCATGTACAGATCACGGACCAGAGCATGTACCGCAACGTCGAATTTGTCTCAGTGGCCTTTTTAGGACTGAATGTGTGACGGAATGACTGTTGTGTGTCGAGCGGAAATTAGATGGCACAACAACTTTACTCGGTGTTTATGGCTGTTATTTGCTGCATTGTGTAGCCGTCTGTTGTATGTAGCAATACGCTGAAGTGTGGAACAGAAACGGAGCAATGCTATTGTGAGTGTTTTGTGTTACAGTACTGATTGACCAGTAAACCGTTTTTTTGTGCATTTGGAATTGATGATAACGGTCGTTCGAAAGCTGTTTTTACATGTTTTCGTGGACGTCTGTTGTATACTGAATGTCGAATTTGCCGCCTATAAATCACACAACCTGTATAAATGTAGCAGCGCCGCTAACTACATGTAGAATACTATCGTGGAAATGAAAAGTATCATCATCCCACACAGAAAAGGGGCATGCTTTAGAATTTTCATCGTGATATTTTGTTAGACCATACACAGATACACCTTTTTAGCATTGGAAGCCATTTCGAAACATGAGTAGGTAGTATGCTAGAGGCACTTTTAGCGCACACGGAAATTCTCACAGAACGCAAAAATTAGGTGTTCGGGTAACAAATTCCACCGTTTTCCGACTTCTACTACTGTATATGTTACATCTATGGTATAAGTTTGAAGCTATGTGTAATGACTATCATTTGAATGAAAGTTTATTTCGATTGGTCAAAGCTAGTTAGGTCAGTATGTCAATACCTCGATTTTAAAACGAAAAAAAAAATATCTATGTTCTTATTGTCCGCTGTGTACGCTTGGAAAGACAACAATATTAAAAACAAAGTTCTATAGATTCTGCACAGACCAATTGCCAGTTGTTGAGGAAATACTTTCAATATCTGAATTAAACTAATTCTGAATACTCACAGAAAATTAGAGGATAGGGTCACCACAATGAAAGTGTGCTAGTATCTCGTCCTCCAAATATTGCAACTTATGATATCATTGAGAACGTATTTGTATAGACTTTGGTGTACCTTGTAAGAACACGTTTAATATAAGAGGCTAGTGTCAGTTATGTAGGTCAGTAGGTCACGATACTGTATACAAAGCGCAATAAAGGGTACTGTTGAAGTTAAGTTTGCAAGTTAATTCGCAGACAAGAGGGAAAAATGCATAGAATTAAATAGAAGGGGCTATCCATATTACATGTGTCAGATCCGACATTCAGTAGCCAGTCATCGTCCAAGAAAATTGTCGTAGCCAGACTGAAAATACCTTTACCGTAAGACAATATTAGAACCAAACACCAAACAGGCATACAAAATAGCTAATTTCCTACAAGAGAGAAGCGGTCAAGCGCATGTGATAATTACATAGGGTACTATACAGGACCACGGATAACACAGTCCATAATGTTCCTTTACCTACATGTATACTCCAGCGGATGTTAGAAGTATTAATGCAGCAAGGTAGAGTACGTTTTAACGAGCGCTTAAGTATCATCCATAATGTAGGTCAACATGTCACCGAAAGCAAATATTAATGTAGACATCTTCATAACCTGTGTTCTGCAAGGGAAAATATATAACAAAAATGGCCGGTTTATCCAAATATTTGGTAAACTAACGTGATATATACCTAAAAGTAGTTCATCCCCAGAACATTGAGAACTCACAACAATTAATGAAGTTAATGGGCTGAGGTAAATTATTTACGTCATTACCGGAAGGTCACCATTTCAATCTGCAAGTGAGATAGGCATTTAGTTTTGCCAGCTAATGCCATCTGCCTGAAATGAAATACATGTAGGTTTTCTGTTGGTCATGTACAAGTAGGCCGTATGATACATGTATTTCCGTATTTGCCTGACATGTTGTCCTCAGATGAAGTTATTTTGCACAAAAATGGCAAATTGTCTGTAGAGAATCTATAGCTGCTCATTTTTCATATTGGAGTCTTTTCCAGTGCACACAGCTGACAACAGGGAAAACGTACACTAATTTTAGTTTTAAAATCAAGGTAATGACATGCTTTGACCAATCAAAGCAAATGTTCCATCAGGTGGTAGCCCAAACATACATCTTCGGAATGATACTTTACATGTAACGTGTGGAAATATGCTGTAATGTGTTACCCCTACCCCCTAATTTTCCAGGCTTTTGACAAGTTCCCTGATCCGCCAGAAGTGCCTCCAGCCCATTACCGACAATGTTACAGACTGGCCCTCAATCTAGAAGGATGTTTCTGTGTATAATCTAACAACTTATCATTATGATATTTGTTTATGCCGTGTATTGAGGTTCGACGCTGAAAGTGGACTTTAGGTATGATGGACTGTATGGATATGCCAGTCTTTCCATTACGTTTTGCTTATACATTTTCTAACCATCAACGTAGGTGTGAATTACAATTGTATAACCTGTTAAAGAGCATGATATGATCTGTATTATCAAAATCACAATTAGAGGTTCATACACTGAAAGAAGACCGGAAGCATGCCCTAATGCCATCCATTCAAATCCAATGTCAGTGCTTTCACTACAACTTGGAGTCGGAAAGTTCAGGAAATCAGATATTTGGATAACGGCTCTCTTAGCTATAAGATATAAAAAGGTTAAATATGGAAAGAAACATTTGTATCGAATAAAGTATCTGATTTGACCTTTCAAAATGCTTTAAATCTGAAGCAAGAAAGGAAGAACGGTACTCATCCTTCAATGTGTCCCGTTGGTCATCTTTATCCGTATATTTGCAATATCGAGGCATAGCATAGGATGAAAAAAAATTCCCCAATGGACAGAATACGGCCGTTCGTGTTTGTTTGTATATGGCAGAAAAGTCCGCTTGAAATCAGATGAGCCAATTGTATTGCTGATAACAAAATCGTCACTGGTTTGGCTGAGCCATTGCTCACTCTGTGGGATTCTCACAATTGCAGAGTGTCTCTACACGGTTAGTGTGCTCACACGCCATGTTAAATGGTTCGAGGAGCTGTAATCTGATGAAAACTGTGTTCTGTGTAACATTTAATTTTCTTCATAAATACCAGGATATTAAAAAGAGCCAATGCTGGGAAGGTCATGCGAATGAAAAACGATTTCTCTCTACATTTCGAATATACAACTGTTTTTTGACCTCGTTGGAGTCATCTAGTCTTTTTTTCGTCGAATGTCACTTTTTCGGGCAAAAAAATCACTTGTTGGCGTAAAAGCCACGATATACTTGCAGCAAGGTTTGATGAGCAACCCCTCAATGAATAAATGTTCTCATTGTCTCAACAATTAGCTGCCAAAAGCTAGGGGAAATTGTGAACACTATCTGACATATATATATGCTAATCTCATTTTAGAAATTAGGTAAAATTTATATCCAATTATTTTTAGGGTGACACTTTTTTGGGTAAAGCACAAACGCTTGTACTGAATGAGCCAGTCCCGTGCGAAACTTGAACCCCCGCCTCCAGAGTTTGACAGTAAATCGTCACCAATAAATGCAAGCGCTCTAAACCATTCAGTCACCTGAGCTTCCACAAAAGAGGAAGTTGGATTGTTAACGAGAATTCTAAGAAATAACTTGATTTCAATGGGATGTTCGTGCTCATGCGAGAATGTTCACTTGATATGCAATCTTAGAAGAAGAATAACACAGTGAACTTTTATTTTCGTTGCTTACATACTTGGCACATGTATTATTGGTTAAAAATAGCCAGAGAAAAGGAACCCTTCACCGTGCCGAATCCGTCAATAGAGCTTAGTGTTAAAATCGCAAGTTAAAAGATGGTGGGGGGTGGGGGGAGCTATCTCAAATCCGAATTCTGTGTAGGCTAAAAGGTAATCGTAGTCGTCTTTTTTCGTTATTTGCCTATAAGTGTAGAGTTTTCTGGGATAAATCGTGTGACTTCCGCCAAAAGAAAGCTAACGGCATGTTAACGAATCCCCTCAGCGTATATGTGACGAACGTACAGAGCCGACTGTATACGCGAAGGTGAGGTGGTTGACTCGGTGTCTGGATCGCAATACACTTATATCGATAATCCCATCTTATAATTTAACTCTCAATAGTATACCACTTCGGCGCGTTTCATAGATGCATACATCTTCATTTTATCCAACCAATTTCTACGTTCCCACTTCGAACCTGCCTTGATTTATCTGACCCCTTCAGCGTTCAAAATCCGAGGTGTAAATTTCACCAGCTAACGACAGAAGAACCAATCAGAACGTAGTCACATAGAGTGACATCATCCTCTATTAGCGGCGTCCTTCCTCCTAATATGGTGCCCACTAATTAGGTCAGCCAATCAATAACGCTCTTGTGCTACCCATTTCAAATTTCAAATGTTTTCGAGGTCAGTGACGTCTCGTGTCTATTTATAAGTTATTTGAACATTGAAAACATCCAGATATATCAAGAGAAGTTCGAAGTGGGAACGTAGAAATTGGCTGGATAAAATGATGAGATGCATACAGACTGAAGATCATCACTGGCGTTCGATCGATGTTCGTAAAAGTTAGAAAATTAAAGCTCATGAACATCAGAACCGCGTGCTGGAAACCATAATTCATCGTCCATGTTCGTCAACGAGCGTTGACATCATACACTTGAAGCAAATTGGAAGCCGTGCCACTGAAAAAAATGTGACATAGCCCGATTTGTTCGAAGTTATTTGAGAGTTATCAAATCAATAAGTTGAACACATGCACCCGTTTTACTACAAGTTTGGGAAGAAGATTGGTACCTTGAAAAGATATTAATATTTTGCGTGATGAGATTTAAAGTAATGGAATTTTCCAGGCTAATTATTAACTTGGCAAATCGATTTCATATTTGTGACATTGCACTATAAGTACGAGAGAGAGAGTGAGAATTTAGGTTTAATGTTGCGTTCAGCAGTCTGGGATTGAATGCTACCGCGATATTTAATCCGATATGTCTCATACTTTCATCATGAATTTTCAGCCCCAGGGCTTTTTTTTTCTAATAAAATGATAGCACGAACCGAGACATTGCAACCTGAGAGTTTTTTTCACTTGATATCGTGAAGGTTGAGTAGCCTCTGTGCTTTAACGTTCGTTACGCAATAACGTTGTTTTGCTGATCCTGTTTGTGAGCAATATGTTTGACATACATGTATTCCCCACTTTATTAGCCTATAATTTTTGATGCTCGATGTTACGAGTATATTGTTAGAATGCAGTCCACACATTTATGTGATTTAATACATGAACAAACTTGAACGCGGAGCACATGTTATACCAGATTACGCTCATAAATGGTGCGTCTGGCAGGGTTCATGGATAGGACTATTTTGGCATCTGCCACAATCATCACCACGCGAGTGACATTAGCTGGCTGTAATGTAACATGAGCAACACGTCAACATTGGATATTTGTGAGCAGTAGTGGGACACCATATTACAGTCGAGATAATATATCGATAATATATTCAGGGGAATTGCAGGTGGACTGAAAAGCAAGCGTAGAGTTTTTTTGTCATTTGCCTACAAATGCAGTTTTTCGGGATACATCGTGTGACTTCCGTCAAACGAAAGAACTGTCCTCAAGCTTAACGTATCATGCGATGAACATCTGCATAAGCGAAAGTAATATACATGTAGCTGATTCAGCGTGGGTAGGGGATATTTAGGCCGGTTTGAAATTCAGTGGAATTGTTATACACCGCGCACATTTAAATTAGGACCACATCAGATGATGCGTTCATAATGACCGAAATCATGACTTTTTCAAACGACGATTGTGATGTGGTTGTTGGTGCAAGAATTGCCATGTTCATTTCAGTGGGTCAGTACTTTGTTGGGTAGCCTCGTGCACGACGTAGGCAAGCGATGCGACGAGGCAGTGTGTTGTACAAGTGACGCAGGTACTGTGGGGTGATTTCCGCCCAGTGCTGCATCACTCTGTTTCGTAGTTCTGCAACATTTAGTGGTGGGTTGGCCCGTAATTTTTGCATGATAACTCCCCACACAGTTTCAATTATGTTCATGGCAGGACTGTATGCTGGCCATTGCATATAATTGAACGGCTGTTGGTCCAACCACGTGACTGTATCTCTTGCCGTGTGTGGGGGAGCGTTGTCATGTTGGAAGACAAAGATGGGTGCAGGCTGATGAAAGATGTCGACAGCAGATGGCATGAGGTGATCCTGGAGAACCCGGATGTACATGTGACGATCCATGTTGCCGTGCAACTCTGCCAGATGACCGCGTCCGCCATAACCAATGCAACCCCAAAACATGAGACCAACACGGTTGTCAGTCCTTGCCATCTGCATACACTGGGGGAAGTAACGTTCGTGATCCTGGCGCCAGACAATCACCCGGCCATCACATTTGAACAATGTGACCCGGAATTCGTCGGAGAAGATTACATTCCGCCAGTTCTGTAGCACAGTCCATCTGTGTACGACGTTTGCCCATCTCATCCTCCGATTCCGGATCCGGGGGGTCGACAATGGCTTCCTTTTGGCAATGCGACCCCTCAGCTGGCCAGCATGCAGTCTGAAATTAAGATATTTTGTTAGCACTGACAAATATCCAAAATTAAAATCAATGGGTTTTACGGCGCAATCCTATTGGTTAATGAGAATGTCACACGTTATTTGGAATATTGCAGTTCATGAAATCTAATACTAACCTGTTCCTTACTGTCTGGATCGAAACCTGGCGACCAACCACTGGTATCCACTCTCCATGTAGAATCCTGGCAATAACTTTCCGGCGTCGGCGGGCAATTTGACGCAGATATGCGTCATCTCGGGCTGTGAAAACACGTGGCTGTCCAGGACGGTCTCGATCGGCATTCGATCCAGTTTCCTGGAACCTCCTGATAGCGTTGTGTACTGCCGTCTTGCTACATTGTACATGATCTGCTATACGACGTTCTGACAAACCAGCGTCATGTAGTGCTACTATTTGTGCCGGTTTTTCGCTAGATAACGTGGCACCTCTCCCCATGTCGAAAATCGTATTTGACTTCTGACAAGTTTGCTACTTGACCAACACTTATAATGGGCAGCTATGATCACCCCACTGTCGCCTGATTAGTAGTAGAATGCATACACTGGTCAGCAAACTGGTCAGACAACTTTCATTACTGCTAAGGCCAAACAAATAAACAATTTGTGTGAGGCTTACTAAAATAAATAAAAAATGACACCAAATTTTAAAATAGCTGGAAAACTAACTTATGCTCAAACAATATAACCAAAAGTGAACACATAAGTAGATACGATATGGATCATGTCTTGTATGAAATTTCATTTCGGTACAATACGGCGATCCTCACATTTCAGTCAAAATAGTTCACAGAACCATGTGGACCAACAAAATACATGACTGGTCCTAAATTAAATGTGTGCGGTGTAGTAATCAACGTTATTCTCTATGCCAAACAGGTCAAACTGATCTGGTAAAGATACTTTGAGGTTTATATCCAGAAGACTATCTCTTGAAATACTATTCACAACATGCTCATTTTACTATACCGGTACCTTTAATTCTCTATATTTCGGAGATGCTGATCATAGAAAAATTTCAGTGTCTTGATGATAAACGAGGCGTTCATCGATCCCACATACTGTCAGACAGGGAGACAAAATCAGTGAAATATTTGGGCGAAATCTTCTCCGGCAGCCATGGACTCCTCTTCTTTCAGTCTTGTGTTGTAAATAACCTATACCTGGTTTATGTACATCACCCTGGGCTAAGAACATAGGAGGACGAACTCAGTGAGATAGATTGGACAATGGGAACATTACATGTATTCACAAATCATTCAATCCCAGTGACAGCCTCTCTCTCAAATACATAAATCTCCTTCCGCTTTCAAAAATGTTACGGATTATAATTCCGGTACATCAATAGTTTTGCGAAACACTATCCCTTCTTCATTTGCACCCCTTCACTGAGTCGGAAAGCTTAACGAATGCGTTTTCAAAAGATACCGTATCCAATTCCTCTATTTCGGGAATGTCGTAGATTTCTCCGATATTGTGTCTTCAGACTGGTTGACACAAGATACTTCGGCAGAAAGCGGTCCATCTTGTATAGGAAGCAGCAGCAGGATGATACCGTCAAGTAGCATATTGCCATGGAACCTAATTGAATGACATTGGCTAATGCTTCTGACCTAGGGGGTTAACGGATCGGCACTATTTTTAATAGTGGTCTGGTACCTACTACTAGAGTAGGTAATTTTGCTCAATCACCTTCAAACTACGCATGGGTATTCCTTGTTGACTGGCTAGAAAATGTGAGAAATTTTAGTGAGATTTGCTGAGCGGTTGACGAATTATGGGGCTTCGAATTCATGTACCACAACCTAAATACAACAATTTTTCACTTCCTCAGCCAAATTAATGGGTCAAAATGTTATCATGTGTGACTCGAGCAGCCATCACCAGAGCCCCAAATAGTAATTACTAAGATGCTCCTCCCATTTGCCCACATTTCAACACCTGAAACGACCTCTTTAGCCTTTCTCATGAATTATGGTGATTTTTTTTTTACAATGGTACCCCCCAAAACCGCTTATTTTGATCAATTTTTAAGATTAATGTTTGGTTTTATCATAAAAACAGAATCGTGAAACTGTGAAATTTGGAACTGTTTTACGGAAAAACTATTTCTGGTCAAATAAAATCACAGCAGTTGCAGCTGAAGAACAGCGCGTTTCAATTATACAACGAATTCTGACCCCACCCCCCAACCAAGTACACCAGTAAAGGTTGACCCCTGCCATTTTTGTTCGCCATTAGCCGAGAACGAACGTATCTATTCAAGCCAAACACTTTATTATCACGGAAAAAGTCACTTGAGGTAATCCCTAACCACTTCGGCTATTATCTCGTGTTCTCGAGCTCGGCTAAATATGACCAAATGTCCATTAATCCATGCAAAACATGGAAAAATTGAGGTGTGTCTAGTTAAAACTATACAATATAGCCTCCGTACAGCGGCTGGAGCACTGTTAGCGGAGTCCCTTGTCATCATTCAACATTACGTGGCTGATTGAAGCAGTGATGAATAGAGTCGCTTCATCTGGGGCTGAATATGGGTTTAAAGAACACTACCCCTGTCGGCCAATGTACCAATATTCTGATAATTTTGGCCTTTTCAGAGGACAGCTATAGGAATTCCCCGATTCCTCGATTAGTTACGGGTATTCTCCAGGCATAACTTTGAAGCATGCCCCAATAGCATATTATAGCGAGCGATATATATAGCAGACAACTGTAAAATTTAGAAAACAACCGCGAATAATCTGTAACCAAATCACACAAAAATAGCGTCAAATGTTCTAAAGACAAAGCCACACGCCGTCACCGCCCTCACATTGCCTGGCCTTTCTCACATTTTACTAAAACACTTCATAATTCAACCAAAAATCCCTAACTTTGCGTGGTCTGCCTTATCCATTGTCCATTTTTCAACACCAAGTGATCCTAACATCAGCGGAAAACGGAACCCTTTTACTAGAGTAGGTAATTTTGCTCAATCACCTTCAAACTACGCATGGGTATTCCTTGTTGACTGGCTAGAAAATGTGAGAAATTTCAGTGAGATTCGCTGAGCGGTTGACGAATTATGGGGCTTCGAATTCATGTACCACAACCTAAATACAACACTTTTTCACTTCCTCGGGCAAATTCACAGGTCAACAATGTTATCATGAGTGACTCGAGCAGGCATCACCAGAGCCCCAAATAGTAATTACTAAGATGCTCCTCCCATTTGCCCACATTCAACACCCGAAACGACCTCTTTAGCCTTTCTCATGAATTATGGTGATTTTTTTACAATGGTACCCCCAAAACCGCTTATTTTGATCAATTTTTAAGATTAATGTTTGGTTTTATCATAAAAACAGAATCGTGAAACTGTGAAATTTGGAACTGTTTTACGGAAAAACTATTTCTGGTCAAATAAAATCACAGAAGTTGCAGCTGAAGAACAGCGTGTTTCAATTATACAACGAATTCTGACCCCACCCCCAACCAAGTACACCAGTAAAGGTTGACCTCTGCCATTTTTGTTCGCCATTAGCCGAGAACGAACGTATCTATTCAAAGCCAAACACTTTATTATCACGGAAAAAGTCACTTAAGGTAATCCCTAACCACTTCGGCTATTATCTCGTGTTCTCGAGCTCGGCTAAATATGACCAAATGTCCATTAATCCATGCAAAACATGGAAAAATTGAGGTGTGTCTAGTTAAAACTATACAATATAGCCTCCGTACAGCGGCTGGAGCACTGTTAGCGGAGTCCGTTGTCATCATTCAACATTACGTGGCTGATTGAAGCAATGATGAATAGAGTCGCTTCATCTGGCGCTGAATAAGGGGTTTAAAGAACACTACCCCTGTCGGCCAATGTACCAATATTGTGATAATTTTGGCCTTTTCAGAGGACAGCTATAGGTATCCCCCGATTCCTCGATTAGTTACGGATATTCTCCAGGCATAACTTTGAAGCATGCCCCTATAGCATATTATAGCGAGCGATATATATAGCAGACAACTGTCAAATTTAGAAAACAACCGCGAATAATCTGTAACCAAATCACACAAAAATAGCGTCAAATGTTCTAAAGACAAAGCCACACGTCGTCTCCGCCCTCACATTGCCTGGCCTTTCTCACATTTTACTAAAACACTTCATAATTCAACCAAAAATACCTAACTTTGCGTGGTCTGCCTTATCCATTGTCCATTTTTCAACACCAAGTGATCCTAACATTAGCGGAAAACGGAACCCTTTTAGGGTCCAGACGACTATTAAAATTTACATTGGCGGCAATGTTAAAAACTGTTAACGTAATTGCATCTCCTCGATTCATTAATTAAGTCTCGAGTTCCATATTTCGGCCAGAAGTACTTTAATTCAAGTACTACAACCGCACAGACTTCTTGACGGAGGTCGCCCATTGAAATTTTGAGTTATGCGCGCTCCTACAAATGACGTCATAATTTTGGCTTTTTTTCTCTGCTTTCAGAAAGCGGTGCACAGGCACACAAATAGTCCCTCTTAGCAACTCCTTATTAGGCCTTGAGTTAAAATCAAACTCACAGCGGAACCAAACACATACCATACTCCAATCACCTTCCACTGGCCTTCAATTATTCCTCGCAACAGAGACTGGAAAAAATATTGAAAACAATTCACTTCTCTGGCAGAGGTTGCTTAAAGGGGATCGGCACTATTTTTAACAGTGGTCTGGCACCTACTAGAGTAGGTAATTTTGCTCAATCACCTTCAAACTACGCATGGGTATTCCTTGTTGACTGGCTAGAAAATGTGACAAATTTCAGTGAGATTTGCTGAGCGGTTGACGAATTATGGGGCTTCGAATTCATGTACCACAACCTAAATACAACAATTTTTCACTTCCTCAGGCAAATTCATGGGTCAACAATGTTATCATGTGTGACTCGAGCAGCCATCACCAGAGCCCCAAATAGTAATTACTAAGATGCTCCTCCCATTTGCCCACATTTCAACACCTGAAACGACCTCTTTAGCCTTTCTCAGGAATTATGGTGATTTTTTTACAATGGTACCCCCCAAAACCGCTTATTTTGATCAATTTTTAAGATTAATGTTTGGTTTTATCATAAAAACAGAATCGTGAAACTGTGAAATTTGGAACTGTTTTACGGAAAAACTATTTCTGGTCAAATAAAATCACAGAAGTTGCAGCTCTCTGTCTGGGAAGACAACCTGTACCTGGCAGTGGTTGTCCTGACTGAAACTGGGTGTCCCCCTCCGGGGGACACCCAGTTTCAGGTACCAGCTGTCCACTCGATACATATTACTCTTGTACATGTTGTAATGCCTTATATATTATATTTGCACCGGACAACTATTCATGGGGGACAACCTGTCTTATTACAACAGTGGCAATATTAGTTGTTCCCCATGACGTGCTGTCCATCGTATTATCAGACAAACTAGGTCACGGTATAAAGGTGACAAATTTTCAGTGGCTCGGCAGCTGTCCCAAGTAGTGCAGGGGAAAGAGGCGCGGTAATATGGATGAGCGGGTTCTAGTAAGTTGTGGGTTCGAATCCCATCCGCGTCACATTATTTTTTCTATTATGGTACATTATCATATTTTCCATGCTAATTTTTTTCACGGATCATTTGTGGATTAATGACGCCAGGTGGACATTAAATTTTGAGGCAAAAATTTTGTTACATACATTATAATGTTCCTATTACTTAGTTATATTTTCCAAATATATTTGACGTATTATTCGTCAATTTCTTCCTATCACAGTCAACAGTGTTTTTGTTGAACTGATGTACACTTTATATACAACAACATATTTCGCTATCAAAGTAATCCACGTAGGCCTGCATAATAAGATGGAGGCAAACTAACACAATTCTAATTTTGAAAAAGACACTGTAGATACAGAAGTTGCGGCATTTTGTATTGCAATGTGCCTGTTTCAGGTTAATCCGAGGGTGTTGAATCCGAATCTGCTTGTTCTCAGATTAATTTTACATACTGAAACATCAGAACTGCTAATTAACCGTAATGACCAAGTCACTTGAGCATTTGGTGTCAATCTCTGCCGGGTAGGAGTGACGTCATTATTAAAAAAACATTTTTGTGTTTCATTTCTTCGCAAACACTGCATGATAAATTAGTAAATCAAATAGTTTCAGTCCACTTTTCCATGCAGTAAAGCAAACGTTTTTAAGAAAACCAACATACCCACATGGCTTCCATTTTGAATTTAACCATTATTCTCTGCACATAGACTCAAAAAGACCCCAATAAGATAAGCTACAAAGCTACGGAGTGTCAGCTCTCAAGCAAGTATTTATCGTTCCGGATAGAGGATAGAAAGTTTGGTACGAAGGCCCCGATGCCCCCCCCCCACCTAAAAAAACGGCCTTGCAGGCATGGCATCATGACAAGAATTTTTGCGGGAAAATTGCATGAACTCAAATTGGTAAAATCTGATTGAAAAATTCGGCCCAAAAATTCAGATGCGAATTTGTGAATTTGAATGTGAATTTGATTACGTCATTGTGACGTAATCAAAGAGACTGTTTCATATATAGTGTACGTGCTTTCATCTCCTAAGCATACGGGGTATTAAAACTATTTATACGGGTGAGTACGAAGAGAAGAAGAGAGCTATATCCCCATAAAATTGTGCTTTCGGTCATTTCCGTTCATTTTTTTCGTAATCCTAAAAGAGCATGAAAGTAATTTATTTTGCCAAAACTAATTATTCTCTATCATATGAATTAGTTTTTGATATAAAATATCGGAAAATTAAAAAAATCAGTCCAAAAAATGAAGAAGCGAAAAATGACGTCACTGTGACGTCATGATGGCGACCATCTTGAATTGTTTAGCATTTCATCATACAGTTTGACTCAAATATTTTCAAATAAACTATAAAATAGTTTCAGCCCTCTACCCAAGATATAACGAAAATAGATGGGACGTTGAAATCACCCAGATCACCCAAATCACCCAGATTAAAATAATCCAATTATCGGCTACGCATACTATCATTGCCTTATTGAACCGCTTTACATGCTGAGGCCTGATACTGGACAACTATTCCCAGGTGACGGACAACCCTTAATACGACTTAGTTATAATCGCGATAAAACCTGGACAACCACTTCTATCGTCGGACAACGTATCCCCGGGTGTAGTTGTCCATGGACAACCTATGATAGTATCAGTTGTCCCGAGACAACTCACAACAGTACCTGTTGTCCATGGACAACCTGTCCCAGTAATGGCTGTCCGACGGACAACCACTAACCAGGACAACGTTCATCTTCACACCGGAACCAGTTATATTTCACATAGACGTTCATATTAGCTTAAATTTGAATAGCTAATTATCTAAATCTCACGGATATAACTGATTTTCATTTTTGAATGAATTGAAGTTTGGAACACAGAAAAATGGGATAGTACATGCCGATTGTTTTCAATGTCGCTCAGAAGTAGGGTACCCTCCATTTTGGCAGCTTGACCCCGTTGCGATTTTGAGATAATAGATGCCGATTCCAAAAGCGTGTGGCAATTCATTGAATTAGAGCTCATTAATTATGAATGTATCATTAAATAGTGCAAAAGCATTTGCCGTGGTCTGCCATTTCTTCAGTCCACTTCAGTCAATATCAACCAATTAGGTGGCATCTTCAAATTTAGTCCTCATAGCTACTGACTACCCACTCTACAATTTGAATGGCTGAAACAGAGAAAATGGTACCCTATTCCTGATCGTAGCTCGAGGGCTACTTTTGTCACCACTTTGTACTGTATTTTACTTTCAAGCGAGTATTCTCCATATCTTAACACCTCTATTCTCTCAATAAAAGGAGATAATAAAACTATACCGGTGTACCTCGGAACGGTTATCTAGATAAAACAGATATTTACAATTTTTGACTTCACAATTTGACTAGCCATTAATGGGCGACCGTCTCCCAAGCTGTGATTTGTTAATCTCATGTTGTCAGTTTTCCACCAAGAGTAGTCTCCCTTCTGTTATGTCGTCCGTGGTGTAGGGCATCAGCACATCTGATTGCTAGCCATGAACACCAACGCATGTAGTAAAAACATGAAGTCTCACCTTGATAAAATGTCAAGAACCCACCTTTCGAGCCAAGTTGTTCTACTGAGATTTTATTTTCATTTTCATTTTCCGAAAAATTAAATAAAACTAAGATGCTAAACAGGAAATAAATTTTAACCAGACTTAAACCGCAGCGGTATAAAATATAGTTTTTTACATACTTGTTGGCATAAGTTCGGACAAAACGCACAAATACAACATACAAACATACATCCATATCAATATATTCAAAAATATTAAACAGAATATAATTTAAAAGTATTTGCAGTACGTGTGATGTTATTTAAGACCTGCACAGACCAGTGGGCATTTCTTACATCCTGTGCCATGATTTTACATAAATTACCCTTATCCTTACAACTCGTGGCGAGGGGTTAGTAGTAGAGAAAAGGCAAATTGAGTCTGATTGACCTACTTATTTGTTCCCCCGGGTAAAATTTAAGGGGTCTCAAGGTCATCTGGCGATCACGTGATCAGAGCATGTACTGACCTGTCTAGGCTATAGTTCCGAGGAGGTAGCCACTTTTTACCGTGAGTCAGGGGTAGGTTCGATGAAAATGAATATGCATTACTGGTGACGTCAGCTTCGGGAATATTCGGAACCCTTCGCGTCTCCATTGTGGATATTGTGTCCGCACATTTTCCCCCACGTTATATTTTCAGATATTTATTAAAAATTGTATACCGCAATTTATAAGAATAATTAGATAAATAGGTGAACTGGAATAATTAGATAAAGAGGTGAAACTGTCGTCGCGGAATCAAGGATCATCCCACGTGGCCTGGGACAAACATAAAAACAAAACAAACCCAAGCACAAAGACATATTATTCGCCCTCCCCCCCACCAAAGCAATTATATTAAACTTGTATACATATATGTATACATGATTTAGGCAAATCTTGTACCGGTATTGTAATTCTTACGCAAAACTCTTTCACCTTCCGGGTTTATCCCCCCCCCCCCAAAAAAAAAACATGTGGGTGATTCTACAGAATGTGACCCATTTCGTGTCCCAAGATTTCAAGAGAAATAAAACAAATTTTCTTTGAAATTTTCCGTAAGGTTTTTGCACCTAAATTGATTGCAAGTTAGTGTACATACACATTTCAGCCCGTTTTTGTCAAAATAGTTACATTTTGTAACTCGTATTTCGATCGGTTTACTTGCAATACCCACTAAATCGCTTGTCCCAAGCTAATTCTCACCGATTTCGTAAGCAGTATGCACTATTTTAATTAGCAATAATCGCCGACAGACTGGATATTTAATGATGGAAATTGGTTGAAATTTAATGATTTGTTGCAAAAATTGCAGAAGGCGTAGTAAAATTTGAACTTTTTTTCGATTTTCTAATTGTCCCCCAAAACGTGTCTTTACCGTCACGATAGATTTGTGAAGTGTGTGCGAGGAAGGGAGAGAACTTATATAATTAATTTGTCTTTACCGTACGCTTGTTGGACACCTTAAATAATTGATGAATGATCTGGTTTTTGTTTCACTGCTTACACTTATTAATGAACTCGGTTCAGACACCCTTGGTCTGCATGGTCAGCCACGTGTTCTCCACACAGATGCATTTAAACAAAAAAATGTCGTTACCGTCACGTGTCTTTACCGTCACAATCTAGGATATTTTCTGTTACGGTAAAGACATGTTAGTGACGGTAAAGGCATATGCTTTGTTTTTAATAACTTCGAACTATCAACTGTTAATATTTTAGAGAGTTGCAAATTTTCGCAAGCTAATCTTTCATTTTCGGAGTTTTTTATATAGAAAAAAAAAGAAATTAAAACGACGATTCAGCTCTTTTAACATAATAGTTGTTCAGTTACCGCCCCATTTTTTCTGCGCATGCGCAGTGAGGCGCCAGAGCGGCATAATCACCTTTATATACTACTCACGTGCAGTTAAAGCAGCATTTGGCTCTATAGTGGATCCAGTTTCTGCATAATCACAATAGATTGTCTTTACCGCCACACCAGAACGTGCGAATCTTTACCGTCACGATATCAATTATAGTCTCAAAAGCGCAATTTCGACTTAACTTTTTCAAATTCTGTGTTGGGATGAATCGTAGTCGAATGTTAAACATATTTAAGTTCCACGAAGCCATGGAAAGCTATACAACTGGCATAAAACGACAATGGCGTCTTTCACACTTATGGCAAATTTCCTAATGGGAGTTATTCGAGCGGAAGATACATTTGAAAATGCATTTATATCTTGCATCAGCATATGTAACAAAAAAGGCATGGTCCGTATTTTACTGTTAAAGTACATTATTTACTTTTGTTAAAATAAATATATATATTCCACAAAACAAAGTTCGTGACGGTAAAGACACGCTTGATGGAGCTGTTGGGAATAATTTGTAAAATAAATTACTATAAAGCGAAATGAACACTGCCTGATGTTACAGACATGGCCTGACATATATATTTTAACATTTACAAAAGTTTGAAATACTTTCGAGATACAAAATTTTGGATATTTCCAAATGTCCAAATGGGTCACATTTCATAGAATTACCCATGTATACATAACACATAACTAATTTTACGTTACCAGCTGGGTTATATTATACTTTGAAATCTGTAATGACAATATTTGATGAAATTCCTTAACGGGAATACCAGTAATCATACAATTTTACCCTTAGTCCATAAAATATAATCTTTTATTTTTGTTTCAAACATTTCCTGTGAAATATCACAAGTGAAACCATTATAATAAGGTAAGGCTACTAAAACTTAGTAAAAGACAGAGCTTCTTCAATATCATTAGAGTATAGGTGAATTAAAAAGACCATCATCCATTCATGTGGTTTGTGAGCGTAGTTGGGTTTCAATATGTACTGACCCGAACGTAGTTTGTTATTGGCCTGTTTTGTATGTTAAACCAGAAAGTCAAATGAAGTCCGGCATAAGATGTGATATTTGATAAACCGGTCTGATATTCATATCATGTATTTAGTCTGTGACTGCCACTTCGTCATCTGTATATCATGTTCTCGTATGGTTTTGCTAAATGGGCCAGTCGGCCTTTTGCAATAAAGAATATATATATTTTCAATATCGATGCGTGCTTATGGGAAGCAAAAGTGAAAATAAAACCTTAAATCTACATACATTATTTTCAGATTTATTTCCGGAAAACGCATAGAAGGTATCTCCGGCAACCTAGGACCCCGGAGCTTCCGGGGCCTAGGCGGCACCTGGACCATCGCCTGTTGGTCTCACAGGATTCGCTTATTTAATCTTTGTGTAAATCAGTCATATAGGTATATGCGTATTGGTTTTTATGTTCCATGACGTAAAGGTCGTCGTTTTGTATGTATTAAATATAACTAGAAAGTCAGATGTATTTATGCTTGAACACGAGATGTGATTTTTCAACATCGATGAGAGCTTATAAATGCGAAACAAACGTGAAAATATAACCATAAATCTGCATACATTATGGTCAGATTTATATACGGGAAAACGCTTAGAACGCATCTCCGGCGATCTAGGACCCCAGAGCCTGTTGGGCTGTGATAGTTGACCACGCTATGAACTTTCGCAAGATTCGCCCCCAACCCGTTTGAAATCCTAGTGACGCCTCTGACCTCCGTTAGAATCCCATTGAACTCACAGATTTCACTTTGCATCGAATAAGTATTTTTCTGAATGGGGACATCATCACACGCATATTCACGACTTCAGTTGGTATAAAGTATATCCCCAAACCATCCATAGGACACGTATGGGTTATAAGTTACACTAAAAACTACTTAGTCGTCAAGATTATTGTACAGAATTTGACTAGTTGAAAAGTGGGATTTATTCCGGCTTCGCCTTTAACAGATTCCACGTTACTTAGGCGATTCAACGTCTTCAATAGTTACAACAAAAACGGCGACACAGTTTTCAATGGAGATTTTACAGAACGGTGATCGAGTGATGTTCAAAAGTACAAGTCGTGGGGGATGCAACAGAATATAGCAGTCTGGTGATACCTTTTGCCAAATAAATGCGATGACAGCATTACGAATGAATATGGGGAGCTACATAACACTATTCCACAACCACCATTGCCTATGGCCAATAAATGGTAATAATTGTCAGTCACTATTTATTGATGACCATTCCCCTCACCAACAAAATTGTGAACTATACTTATCTTGCTGTTTGTTATCATCATTATTTGGAGAGAACAGGGTGTCACCTGCGGTATCCATCAATGAATAGAACAGAATTGAACCTTTATTTGTACAGTTTTGCCCGTTGATGGGTTAATGTGTACAGGGCCATGGGTTAATGTGTACGGTTCCATGTGTACAGTACAATTGACCCACCGTGACTCACTGAAGGGAGGGGGAAGTAGGGATTAGAGGGTATATGGTATTATAAAAGCCTTTCTGGCCAGTTAACGGCGATCCAGGAGGAACACCACCGCCCTCGCCCCACCCCACCCCCTTCCCCCACCCCCTTTTCAACCTGCGATACTTATATTGCATTAAATATCCTAATAGACATATAATTATATGGCATTACTCCTCGGGCATGCAGTACGGTATATTTTGCTGAATGATAAGGCCAGAAAAGTTATCATATGCAGACACTTTGTCTTCCATTCAATATGAGCAATAATTGCCCAGGAATTTCACATCACATTTTTCAGTAACATACCAATGACACGGTTGTATGGACTTTTTACTTCTTTTGTTTATTTACTCCATTCTAAATTCTGCAAATTGGAAGAAAAGTTGACCTTTAAAAACATATATACATCTAATAAGAATCGTATCATTGTAAAAAAAAAAAGGAGAAAAAGAAAAAAGAAAAGAAAATAAGTTTGGAGTGCCATTTATAATTTAAATTGATAAATGTATTTTATGAAGGATGTTTTTATTTCTTTGGAAATGTGTATTTCCATGCTCAAGATATGTTGTCGAGAAAATTGGACCTGCACTCATATAGTTCCCCCTTCCAAAACAAATACACACAAACAGAACGGTTATAGATATATTTGTATACCGTATACTACGTACGACATCGATACTGAATATTTTTAACATCAGATTCTGTTTCATAATAAGTGGTTTTGCAGTACATAGGTCCGTATAAAATGAATTTCGAGCTGAGTACAAAACAACGGAATAAATGAACAACATATATATACGTGTAAAATGAAGTCTATTCCACAATCGTTATATTCGTTTTTCTTTTCCCCATAAATCAAGGGGCCCTCCGACTAAAATGTCAAATTGCTGATCGTTTTGCGCGGCCAGTGACAACCCCAGTGACAGGCCGATAAAATAAACGAGGCTGATATGACGTCACGAGTAATGCATATTCATTTTCATCAAACCTACCCCTGACTCACGGTAAAAAGTGGCTACCTTCCGAGGAGGAACTAGTGGCGCCATCTGTACACATTGGTGGCAAAAACCCGCACTAGGGGGAGACAACTCCGGCAGGAAAAAAAAAAAAAAAAAAGTTCCGGCAAAAAAAAAAAAAAAATGTATTCATGCGCGGTGATGTGGTTTGGCCGTGGTTTTGGCGGTGATTCGGTTCGGGAAAAAGCTTCCGCGGAGAAAAAGTAGTCCCTAGATAAAATGGTCCGATGGGGTCGAGTGAGGTATCAAAGTGAAGCTTAGGTGAGGGGGCATGTAATGGGCTGGGTGTGGGGTTGAACTAGCGTCATTCTGCGCATGCGCGGTGGCCGAAGGGTATGAAAATAGCCGTTTTGGAGCTAGCGAAGCCAATAATGGTCCAATGGGGTCGAGTGAGGTATCAAAGTGAAGCTTATGTGAAGGGGCATCTGACTGGACTAGCGGCTTGGGCGTTGTCACCAATCTGCGCATGCGCGGTGGCCGAAGGGTATGGAAATAGCCGTGTTGGGAGCTAGCGAAGCCAATAATGGTGCAATGGGATCGAGTGAGGTATCAAAGTGAAGCTTAGGTGAAGGGGCATCTGACTGGACTAGCGGCTTGGGCGTTGTCACCATTCTGCGCATGCGCGGTGGCTCAAGGGTATGGAAATAGCCGTGTTGGGAGCTAGGGGAGTTACTACTGGTCCAGTGGGGTCGAGTGAGGTATCAAAGTGAAGCTTAGGTGAAGGGGCATCTGACTGGACTAGCGGATTTGAAATAGCGTCATTCTGCGCAAGCGCGGTGGCCCAAGGGTATGGAAATAGCCGTGTTGGGAGCTAGCGAAGCCAATAATGGTGCAATGGGGTCGTATGAGGTATCAAAGTGAAGCTTATGTGAAGGGGCATCTAATGGGCTGGGTGTGGGGTTGAACTATCGGCATTCTGCGCATGCGCGGTGGCAGAAAACAGGCATTTTGGGTGCTATGTAGGGGTGTGTTTGGGTTAGAGATGGGCTAATCACGGTTCGAATGGGTCGTGTGAGGTGTCAAAGTGAAGCTTGTGTGGGGTAGAGTCAGAATGGTGTGTTTTTGAATGCAAGTCGCGTCAATCTGCGCATGCGCAGTTGGTTGTATTAAGTAAAGTGGCCATTTTGGGGCAGTACATGAAGGTGTTTGGGGTAGAGATGGACCGCTATGGGTCCGAATGGGTCGTGGAGGGTGTCAAAGTGAAGCTTGTGTGGGGTAGAGTCAGAATGGCGTGTTTTTGAATGCAAGTCGCGTCAATCTGCGCAGGCGCAGTTGGTTGTAGTAAGTAAAGTGGCCATTTTCGGGCAGTACATGAAGGTATTTGGGATCGAGATGGGCTATTCACGGTTCGAATGCGTCCTGGAAGGTGTCATCTTGTAGTTCTCGGGGTGTACAATCCGATTTGAGGATGTTCGCGTCATCTGTGACGTCATCGGTGACGTCATCGGTACGAGTAGTAGCGAAAGTGGACATTTTCGGGCAGTACATGAAGGTATTTGGGGTCGAGATGGGCTATTCACGGTTCGAATGCGTCCTGGAAGGTGTCATCTTGTAGTTCTCGGGGTGTACATTCCGATTTGAGGATGTTCGCGTCATCTGTGACGTCATCGGTGACGTCATCGGTACGAGTAGTAGCGAAAGTGGACATTTTGTGGGTGCGTGAGGGTGAGTTTGGTGTAGAGATGCACCATCCTTAGTCCGAATGCGTCGTGTGAGGTGTCATTTTGTAGCTCTCGGGGTGTACATTCCGAATTGAGGCATGTCCGAAGCATCTGTGACGTCATCGATGACGTCATCAGTAGGAGTATTAGCGAAAGTGAGCCTTTTGGGGCAGTGCAGGAAGGTATTTGGTGTAGAGATGGACCATCCGCGTTGTGAATGCGTCGTGTGGGGTGTCATGTTGTAGCTCTCGGAGTATAGACCCTGATTTCAGGGATATTTATAGCATCTGTGACGTCATTGGTGACGTCATTAGTACAAGTTGTAGCGAAAGTGGGCATTTTTAGCAGTGAAGGATGTTATTTGGTGTAGAGATGGACCATCCGCGGTCCAAATGGACCGTGTGAGGTGTCATCTTGTAGCAACGCCCACCAACACCATTCTTAATGCTTCAACGCCCTGGTGAAATAGCTCAGAAGCTCTGATATTCCATGGAATTGTCACTAATTCTTCGAAATGCAGTGATGCCCGTCAACGCCCGTCGTTACACCTTAACACTCTAACATAACGCCATGATATAGACCAGAGAGAGAACAACAACAGCAACAACAACAAGGATGACACATGAGAGAACAACAACAACAAGAAGAAGTTTTTTTCATATAGTTTATTCTCCCCAATGTTACATCATACCCACGCTGGGGGAGCCGCGTTGGGTATATTTACAATTCAAGAAGATTCTTATCCAATCAGAGGCCACCATTTGCATGTTTCATATTCGTTCCTGTCCGTTAGATGTATTCTTGTCCAATCAGAAGTCTCCATTTCAGAAAGTGCCATCTGGACCGTTTATTCTAATCATCGTCGGGCAGGCCAGGATACCGTTGAGGCAACATATCCTCAGGTAGTTGTTTGCGCATTCTGAGTATCTATCAGTGCGTGGGTGAATACTTTCATCCGATGTGAGGTGTGAGGTGTCAAAGTGAAGCTTGTGTGGGGTAGAGTCAGAATGGTGTGTTTTTGAATGCAAGTCGCGTCAATCTGCGCATGCGCAGTTGGTTGTATTAAAGGAAAAGTTCGGGTTTGGTTGTCTTGATACATATTATTACAACTCACCAAATTAAACCCAGAAGATATATTTTCTCATTTTAAATTTTTTTTTTTAAGGAGTACTAATCATTTTAAAACCGCGAACTCGCAGAGATAGAGTGCCGCCATTGTATCGTGTCCAGAAGGCGGATATGACGTAGGGGAAAGGCTTCGAACTCTTCTGTCTGTTCGGGTAATATACGTGAAGCACGGCGTTTTCAGTCGAAATTGAGTGAAATCATGTCGACGAGCGGCAGTTCCGACTTCAGCGGTGAAAGCGATGAGGAAGCTGTGTTTGGTCTTCAGGGCTACCAATTCGAGCCGAAACGCTCAGATACGGAGATCAGAGCTGCGGGGATAGCAGCTCTAAAGCGAGACAGGCTACGAAATGAAGGCAGAAGCCCGCGTGGAAAATTTAGTACATCATGTACTCCATGTATGGTGTCGCCGGTGCACACGCTGCTCTCATCGACCGCTTACGGGAGAGATCGAGTGTCTTCGCTGTTGGGAGAGCGAACAAAGCCGCGCTCTGGCAACTAGAAATGAAAATAGTATGAGCTATTTAGTATTTGAAGTAATTCTTGCCAATGTTTACACCGTCAAACTTGCACCATTACACACGCAGCTTCGTGCTGTCAACATATGTTCTGCCTTCCGCTTACGTCACACTGTTTTACATAGTTTTACTCCTATTGGCTAAAATAAGTCACGTGACAATACAATGGCGCTTTCCTGGAGTTCGGTAAATTTAACGGTATCACAGCATTTGGTTAACTATTTCTGTGTTAAAATAAATTCCAAAAATTAAAAAAAAATACAGTTGAATACCATTTGACTAGCTCTTTCAGTTGAAATATAGCTTTACCATACCCGAACCTTTCCTTTAAGTAAAGTGGCCATTTTGGGGCAGTACATGAAGGTGTTTGGGGTAGAGATGGACCGCTATGGGTCCGAATGGGTCGTGGAGGGTGTCAAAGTGAAGCTTGTGTGGGGTAGAG
>JAVTVY010050762.1:0-28104 GCA_036873755.1 Hanleya hanleyi | reverse complement strand
GGGCAATCTATTTTCCTCATTTATGTAAGAAAAATAGAAATACAATGATAATTGTGTTATTAATTGTTGCATAATTGTAATAGTTATTGAGAGAAACAGTACCTATACTTATTTTTTTGTAAGCAGAAGTTTTGGTTGTGGTAGTAAACAATGTTAGGATTTGATACGCATTTGCGAAATCTCTCAATGAAGCATAAATCTACTAAGTTGGTTCGTATCCAGCTTGATTGAGACACGCACACAACGCGTGCATTTCTGGAATATAAATGTCGTGTTATATATAGACCATACAGGAACGCTGAGTGAGTATTATGTTGGTTCCTTTCATGAACATAATACAAAGACAGAACAACTATGCCTAATGTTTTTGTCGACCTCTTCCGCCACATCTGTTGTCTAACCGATAATTGTGAACGTGTTTGTCGACCATTTTCAAATTCGCCTTGAACAATGCTCGAATTCGGCCCATAATAACTAAGGGGTGTGATAGCTCAGCATCCTAGAAGAGCAGTGACTTGCATCTGTTCAAAAACGTATTCTTGATTCTGCCCCACACTGCTGTTACCAGCTTCCAGAAATGCAATCTTTGTACTGCTAAGACTGTATTATCAGCTTTCCGCAATGTAATCATTTTGTTTTGTTTATACTGCTGTCAGCTTTGAAAAATGTATTTCGTTTTGTGCTGATAATGCTGTTATCAGCTTTCGGAGATGAAATCATTGTACTCATTGTACTACTGCTGTTGTCAGCATTCATATGAAGAACCCCTGTTCTGCTGTTTTCCGCTTCTACAATGGGATTAATATTTTGCTGATACAGTTATCAGCTTTCAGAAATTTAATCACTGATCTGGTAAAACTGTCCTTTATATCTTCAAAGCTTTCAATTATTATTCTGTTGATACTGCTCTCATCTTTCAGAAAAGTAACATTTGTTCTGCTGATACTGACGTTAGCAGCTTTCAAAATGTAAATATTGTTCTGCTTATACCGCTGTTCTGAGCTTTAACAAATGTACCTATTGTACTGCTGATCCTGCTTTTAAAAATGTCTTGTTCTGCTAATCTTGTTCTTATTAGCTTCCACAAATGCAATTATTGTTCTTCTAAGACTGCAATTAGCATTGTTTTGTTGATACTGATGTCAGCTGTCCGAGAAGTATTTATCCGGTGATAAAGCTGCTCAAAAATGTATTCATTGCACTACTGATGCTGCTGTTATCAGCTTGAAATTGCTGCTGTTCGAGTTTTATAATGTGATCAATGTTGATTTGATAAGACTGCGCTTATCATAGTTTTGTTTTATCTGCAGTCCGAAACATATTTTGTACTGGTGAAACTGCTGTTCTCAGCTTTCATTCCGCTTACTTCCGCTTAACCCGGGGCTAGGGGTCGTACAAACCTATGTATTTCAAGATCTTCATAGTGACTGAGATGCATCATACGCTAGATAACGACTTTACAACGTATATCATATGGATTAAGAATACTGATCAGCGATACGGGTTTGATATTTTTGAAACATCACGATGTCTTGCTGGCATCATTGAAAACCGTTGAACACTTCTGCCTTGCAGGAAATTAGCCTAGTTTTATGTATACTATGATTTAATCCTTTTAATTTGATGCTAATGTTATTATATACACCTGTCAAAAAGGTTAAGCACCCCCTAATATAATGACTAATAACACACCGATGTTAAGGGTTAGCCTGTGTCTGGTGGTATGTATGATAATAATGATGATCCAACAAATGGTGGCGAACGTTCTTCAGGAAACGTGACACGAAAAAATATCATGGGAAGCATGTGGAAAAGGGAACCCACGAATTTTCCCAAATGCAGTTTGTGCTCCCCCCCCACCATATTTCGGTATTTAATGTGCATGGGTTGCAATATTCATTCATTATCTGTCACCATGGCACGAAGAAGGATATCAGATGCACAGAGATGGCAAATTATTGATATGCATTCAACCGGTATGTCCTTTAAAGCAATTGATCGTCAACTCAATATCCACTACCGTCTGGTGAGGAAACACAGGGAAACCAATGATGTGAAGCACCGTCCACGTTCCTGACGATCCCGGGTGACATCACAACGTCAAGACAGGGCACTTCTGAGGCTAATTCGACGAGATCCATTCGCCACAAGTACTGTTCTGAAGAACCTCCGTTTCTCCACGAGAACAGTCAGGAATCGCCTAAGAAGTGCCAGGTATCGGTCCAGAAGGGTCATCAAACGTCCTCTCCTGAGTGATCATCACCAACTAGTACGTCTGGCTTGGTGTATAGCACGACACCGCTGGAATCTGAGGAGTTGGCGAAGAATTCATTGGTCGGATGAAAGCCGGTTCCTTCTTCATGTAACCGACGGACGCGTGAGAGTTTGGAGGCAGCCAAATACAGCCTATACACCAAGAAACATCAAACCGAGAGTTGCCTTTGGTGGGGGTTCAGTAATGATGTGGGGCTGTGTCTTTCATGACTGTAAGCTTGACATGGTAACAATACGTGGGAATCTGAATGGCGATCAGTACATCCGGGATGTCCTTGCCCCAGTTCTTGTCCCCCATGTTGATAACCATCCTCTTGATACCAGACCTGTGTTTATGGATGACAACGCTAGAGCGCATCGTTATCGTGCAGTGACAGCATTCATTCGGAATAATGCAGTGACTCATCTTCCTTGGCCCGCCATGAGTCCTGATCGGAATCCTCTGGAGCATATTTGGGACATTCTTTGGCGTCAAATACAAGCACGTGAACCTCCAATACAAAATCTGCGTGAGCTGAAAGCAGCTTTGCACCAGGAATGGCGACAGTTTCCTATGCAACGGATACGAGGATTGACTGGGAGGATGCGACGCCGGGTAGAGGCAGTTATCCAAGCACGTGGAGTATACACCAGATATTGAATTGGAAAACTTTCCCTTGTTACAAATGACTTTCTTATCCAATCATATCCAAACCATGTTGCCTGGTTGACTCTCCAGCTCCATACTTGTAACGGGTATCATTTTGATCTCACACAGTTACATTTTTGGTACGCCAGTGCTATTATTAAAATGATAAAGAAAACTGTCATTATTGTGTTTTCTTGTAGCCAGAACATGACCTTACATGGTAGCATGCAGTTTTACAAACTTAATGTGCATGTACACCTCTGATATCGACCAATACAGATACCTTTGTAAATGTTCATGGGGATGCTTAACTTTTTTCCAGGTGTATATGATTTAGGTCTTTGGGTTATGGATGCGGAAATTCTTTAATGGACGACGGCTGAACGTTGAATGACGGACGAGACACCTGTGTTCAATAATATAACCATTTTTTTTCTGATGCTGCTGTTATAAGCAATCAAAATGTAACCATTGTTCTGCTGATGCTGCTATCAGATTCTTAAAAAATGTACCTATTGTCCTTTTTGTGTTGGTGTTGTCATGCAATCGTTGTGTTACTGATACTTGTAGGCCTGATGTAAGCTTTTGAAAAAAAGTAATCGTTGTTCTCCTAATGCTGCCATCAGCTTCCGATATGAAAACATTGTATTGCTAGTATTGATTTTAACAGCTTTTGGATTCAAGTAAGATACGGGTACCTTAGGCTACTGATATCGTCATCGAAACCCGAGTTAATATTTCGAAGTCAAATCATTCCTCGGCTGATGCTGACACGGTCATCTTTCAGAAATGTAACCATTGTTCTATTGATACTGCTGTTGTTAGCTTTTAGAAATGTGATCAATCTTTTGCTGCTGGTGCTGCAGTGTGACCAGCTTCTCAATTGTGATCACTGTTTAGTTGATTCTGCAGTTGAAATGTAATCATTGTTCTGCATAATACGGTTGCTGTCAATTTAAGGACTGTAATCAATGTATTACTGATACTGCTTCTGTCAGCTTACGGAAATATACAATTTTTTTCTGCTTATCCTACTTTGTCAGCTTTTAAACATGTAATCATATATGTGTTGATACTGTTAGTGTCAGTTTTCAAAATTGTAAATCTTGTTCACCTGATTTTACTATTACATTTTTTTTAAATGTAATCCTTGTTCGCTTGATGCTGCTAAAGGCACCTTACTGTTATGAGGTTCAGTTATATACAGTTGAATGTACATACCCCATCGTCGAAACCCCAACCAATATTTAGAAGTGAACTCGTGGGAGATGAGGGATGGGAATAATTTGGACAGAATCCTATAGCTCCGGCGTTTCGTTGTGGTGTTGTCCCAAAATATTTAAACCAGGTGTCATACACTTGTACCGGGTTTCCATACTGCTGATATCCGATCAGTGGAAAATCCCTAAAGTTGAATATATATCAAATGATAACAGTGTAGGTATATTTTATTGCGATCAATGGAATTTATAGATCAAATATTGACTCATTCAATAGTGGTTCGCACCGTTTCACGAGGGATACTTGTTTTGTCAAAATTTGCCTCACACATACATGCAAGAGTAAATCAAACAGATTAATTTCATCTAGCTGGGAGAGATATAAATAATGAAATTTGAAATGAACACCTCTCTATCGGCAAATGTTTAGTTGCATGCGTTTATTCACAGGGCATAGCCTCTCGTCCACTAAGCAATTAAGACCACTTACGAAGTGTACGGAAAAGGGAATGACCGTTCAAACACCTCCTGTCCTGTCTTTCCTGGTTCCCCTTTATTGGGGGAGTCTCCTAGCACAATGCTGGTGTTAAGATAATTTATATTTCCATCTTCCCTGGAAATAAGTAATCGACATGTTAGAGATATACATGTAATAGGCTCGACTGATTCGACTATGGAAGAGAACATGAAAGGGTTCCGTTGTGTCTATAGGGCTAAAGATGATACTTTCACAACAGTACTTTCATATCAAAATTAATTAGTTATTCTAGTGAATTGTTGATGTAAAATATGAGGCATATGAATGCTTACCCAGCAAATACGATCCCTTTGGCCGAGTCAGAACTCCTGGAATTATATAAAGGAGAGGTCAGAGTGATAGTTCTGTATAAACAGCCCGAAGAATTAACCCAATAACATATCCTTACCCAGATTCGCCGATCCTTTCATACCTATTTCAAGAAAACAGCTTATCTTCGTCAAGCGTTTTATGATAAATTTTAAGTGACTTTGCTAATAAAGGCAGGCTCCAGAGAAAATATGCGAAATTCCACTGTGAAACGGAGGACGTTCTCTAACAACATCAACATCGGCGGCACAGCTAGGAATAACGCGTTTGATATCATAGCTAGGCATGACACATTATTCAAATGAGGATTAGGTACACGGTATTCATAATATATGTAATCACGACAAGTGATCAGAAACACTGCATTACTATACAACTAGTCGTGATAATTTATAGATGGATGAATTTACTAACCGGATAATGTATAGATAAGATCGTGATAGTTAATAAAATCCATATAGGATAGTGTCCATATGTAATAATGTCAATAAGTCCATATAGAATAATGACCATATCGTGTACTGTCTATACCAATATCCCCAACACCAACGAAGTACTATCACATTAGGGGGTAGGAAAGCGTATTAAAGACACCAAGGGTACTGTCATGGTCACACCGCACATAGCGAAACACACAGTCACACTTCCAGCCCCTGATGGATCGAACTACAGGAAGTGGCACTCTGGCGCAGATCAGCCACGTTTGTTTCACCACGCCTAATGCTGTGCGTATTACAATCTGCTGATGGAAGAAGTCCATACTCTATATAAGGAACACGAGGCAATACATAGAGTAGCCAAGTCTGGGGACAGCAACATGTCTAGATTTGAGCGATTTCAGCTGCACAGAGACTCAGGCAATAGCTTCCTACATAGAGCTTTTACCATGGAAGACCGATCAGGCGTATCCGACGCCCAAGTTGACGACGAAACTGCACATCGGACATCATTTTAGTGTTATTAAGAAGCATATAGAAGAAGGGGCGTCGGGTCGCTTACCTGGCCAGATGCCGCGATGAACATAGTAATGGCAGAGGCATGGCAAATCTTATTACCTCTAAAGAACTGAATAGCGACTTCATGCATGCGCTGTGAAAATTGAATAGGTTTAGATGTTCCAACTTTAAGGATTACACCCTATCTACCAAGAGTATATCACATCGTAGAATGCACTTGCACTGTACATTCTTATCAGTCCGTACAGACACATTACTCACACGCAGAAGGCCAAAGAATCCAGTTACAATAGTAGCCCAAATAAGCCCATTATAATTGATAGAAAGGTCCAATTGCTGGTGAATCGCGTGCAAATGCTGTAAAGTCAGTGGCATCTTGTAAGTAGATGACCCCCCTTTACGCGTTTCACGTCTGTGAGAATAGAACGTAAACGCCAATTGTTCTGTAGTGGTTCAGCATAACTGCACTGCCTATGTATTAGATTTTGACCTAGCGAGAAATGATACATATCTAAGAATGGCACTTTTTGCTGCTGGTATCGGAGTACAGTCAACCCGGGAGCAAAATTCTATGTAACACCTGATCTCTGCTGCATATGTATGTTTAGTTGAGGCTTCTTGGGCGTTGAATTCCCAATAGGAAGCCTGCTTTTGAAGTTTCAGGAATAATGCTGCCACCGTCGAATCCACAGCGAAAGAAAATACATGGCACCGTGAGACGTGCATGATTGGAACATCATGATGTCTTGCCGGCATCATTGAAAACTGTTGACAGCTTCTCTCTTGCAGGAAACAAGCCTATATTTATGTATACTATGATTGTCTTTTTGAATTTGGTGCTAATACTGTTATATATGGAAAATGGAATAGATTATGGAGGCGGATATTCTCTAATGGACGGCGGCTGAATTATGAATGACGGACTAGACGCTTGTACTGTGATGGGGCAGCCAATAGAAGGCTGCCACCGCAACTCCCAATTCTTTGAACAGAATATCGGTAAACCTCTCCATCTGTCTCCCTAAATGCAGACGCGGAACCGGGTCTGCCATACTGTTGAATTGTCCGGGAAATTAGATTGCTTGTACAATAAAGTCATTCTGTAACGACAGTATACTCAAGATATCGAGCAATTTGAGGGCCTCGCTATACTTCTGTGATCCCTTGTTTACAATGCCGAGTTATCAGTATAAACAATAACACGTCTTCCACTCTAGCATTTGTGCCATCTTTTCGCTGATTCTACTACCATCGCAAGTTCGTGTACATTAAAATGGGCCACAGCCAGTGCAGATATGTCCAAGTGCCAAGCACGATACGTCCAATCAAGGTTACAGAAAGCTCCGCCAGCTGTCGGACAAGCATTCGTTTGAACACTTATTTTCTTTCGAACATCCCCATTACAAGCGTCTAGTCTGTCATTCATAATCCAGCCGTCGTCCATTAGAGAATATCCGCGTCCATAATCCCCATTCCTGTTCTGGGTATTACACAATACAAAAGGCCCACCACTGAAGGTCAGCCATAACTGGATGTAGTCCAGCTTTATGGTAATGCGATTTCAAATTTGGCAGCAGATTAAAAATACTACGTGTATGTAGTCTACCCAAATTTATAACATTTGAGGCCTACCTCAGCCTCTCCGCTAGTCCCTCCAACAGTTTTCGAGTTGCCCATCAATTTTTGCCGAATGCATTTATCTGCTGAACTAGATTTTTTAGCTTTTCCCCCTCCAAAGACAGGCAGTTGCTAATGGTATCAATGTCAATACACAAGAATGTCATATACTCGGGTCTACGACCTTTATCCAATTAATTTTGAAACCCATCTTGCGTAGAAGTGAAACCAATGTATTGTAAGCAATTTGGCTCTCTTCAAATTGTAGCGATATGCAACAGGTGTAAAAAATTGACGACGTGGCTAAAAAGTAACCATATGACTCCTCAGGAAAGCATCCTTGACTCAAGTATTTGTCGACACCTAACATTCAGACCCGAGAATACGGTGGCTTCTCAGACGTAGCCTTAGTATCTCAGCCGCGCTTTTATTGCAGTTGTTCATGTGGAGACTATGAAGTATCCACACGGCCGCTAGCACCGGCTTAAGTGGAATTAGATACGCTGGATCGAGAGCTGTGATGACATATCAGCTCAAACAACTCATCTGATATTAATGGATGAGTATCATGGAAGTCTGATGGAGTAAACACCTTAACATGGGGTAACCTGGTAAATGCAAGAAAGATAGAAAAACTAACCTGTAAATTCCAACGTCGTATGGTTTAAATTTTCCACCGAAACAATAAACTTATATATATTTGTCGAGTGACATGTATACAGGTAATGAACTGGAGCGATATGCAAGAGGTGGGAAAAATTGACGACGTCTGGTGAATACAAAGCAACCATATGACTATACAGGAAAATATTCGTCGACCTGACAGTCAGACCCGAAAATACGGTGGATTCTCGGACGTAGTCTTGGTATCTCAGCCACGCTTTCAATGTGTTAGTTCATGCCAAGACTATGAAGTATCCACACGGCCCCTAGCATCGGCCTAAGCGGAATTAGATACGCTAGATCGGGAGCTGTGATTACGGATTAGCTCAAACAACTCATTTGATGTCAATGGCTGAGCATCATGGAGGTCTGATTGCGTAAACGCCTTAGGTAAACTGGTAAATTAAAGAAACCTAGAAAAATGTGAGAACGTACAGTAGAAGTCATCAATATACGACACACAGAAAAGGCCAGGCCTGTGCATCATACGACACACACTCTGCGTCAATCGGTTGAAGATACTGAGACTCTTACGGGTACCGAAGCAAAGCAGCGTATCTACGAGAAAAGATGGATCAGTTTCGCCGAAAAATCCATTGCCGGCCTGTGTACTCATAAGTCGAAGGATTTAGACCGACTGACCGATATGCCGATTTCATATCGACTATGGCAAGGAAGTACACAGATTCTAAGTGATCAAGCAGAGATTTTCAGTTTGGTACTCCTGGGGATCTTTAGTGGCATAATCATTCAGCTGGAACCGATTGGTCTGCTCGCATCATGAATAACCCGGGTACCACCGTCCGCCGTGGACACAACTCCAAGGGCACTCACAATTGTAGGGGCCATGACACTTTAACATAGTTAATTCCCTGTATTCCCTCTTTTCTACTCTATCTCTGGCCTCCTTGGCAGATTTACAGTTTGCTGTGTAAGCTGGTGATAGTGAAATATGTATATTATCCATCAGAGAAAAAACTTTCTTAATACCACCTAGAAGGAATGCCCTGTCGGGGTCGATCTCTAACTCCGCCTCCAAAACCGATACACATTGTTATACAGGGAAGGGATTAGGCTCATATGTAACGTCTATTCGTTTTTATGACACAGGCTTTGCTGACTGACGGACTTGTATTTAAGACGGTTAATGTCACCGTGTTCCGATGATGTTGCACAGATATGGGAATAATTACAAACTGTCAATGAACACCCTTGGCGGCCATTGAATTAAGCACAGATAGGCTTACCCAACCGTTCATCGAATTTTGACCGATTGTTCATGCGATAAGCAGTGCTATTCTCCAACTGGGCCCGCGAATCTGCCTTGGGTTGTTGAATTTGCCGCCGGTTGTAAAACATCAAATAGTTCGGTCGCGGACATTCCCGTTGGTGCTGTAACTGTCTGTTGTCCGCCGGTACCATTCCCGGTAGAACTACCAGCAAAATTGTCGTGTTTAGTTCTCATCTCGCCCGACATGGCGCCGCCATGTTGGTTCTCTCGGGAGCAAAGTTGTACGCCGGTACCTCTAAAACCGCATGTTTAAGAGTGAACGTTTTCCAACTGTCAGGCTAACAAACGAAATTTTAGGTTAGATGCCGTCTCGAAACCCTCACCAATGAAGGCTGCTATAGTTTCAGTTTTAAACTCGTTATCCTTCGCCCAGGCTGGTACGTCGAAATTTCTTTCAAGCGCCCTGTGTTCACTGTGAGTTGGCTGTAAATCAGTCCAAATTTCAGCACAAAATTGTTAAAGAAAATTAAACATAGAAGTCCACAAGCCCAATTACAAACTGTGCTAGCAGGCATGCAACAGGAAGCAAGACGGCATATAAAAATATTTTGCAAATGGCTCTCTATCAGCTGATAGCCAATAATATACGCAAAAAGCTCCCCCTCCCATATGCCGAAAAACGCATAACCCACCGTGTCGTGTTTTACGACAACTTTGCGAAGTTTTCCACATTAACCAAAGGACATTAATTAGTAGATCGTCAGTTCAGTTTTGTTAGGAGTCTGGTGTAACAGATCACGTGGGTTTGAGACCTCTCGGACCACTTTATGATTTTTTACTCGCCAATATGTGGTCACAAGTTCCCGGCATGGACTCGTGCATGAACCGGAAATCTCGTAGAAAGTTTCCCGTTTAAATTGTCATCGAACCACAGGAATATTTGCTATTCTGAATTCAACTCAACCGATGTATTGCGGACGGTTCTACCGATGTTTCCATGCGAAAGTGCGCAACAACCAATACGCCATTGTTAGGACACTGATGTGTAGGAAGGACATAATGTCGTTGGGTGGTGCGGCTATTTATTCCAGGCGAGCCCCGTTAGCAAATACCCCCTCTCATTTCCCGCCAGATACATTTGAGCCCTGTTAGCGGGCTAACTGGTAATACACATTATCAAGATCTATTGTGTTATTTACCCAGATTGAGACACTGTCATCCATATTCCTCGGATCCAGGCGTTTTGCTCCCTGTTCTTGTAAACTGAAAAGCGGAGTAGAAAAATGGTGTCATTTCTCTGTTTGATTCACATAGTATTATGAAACATTATTCAGAATGAGACGGTAACCAGGTGGTGTATTAAATATTCGCAAACACAGTTTGTACTCACATGTACCACGATGGAAATTTACTTCAACGAAAGGCGAATTTTCATCCAGTGGGTTTTGCCGGGCCTCATATTTGTTGTCAAACAAAGTTACTTCGTCTTTGGTCAGTTCACAGTCAACACGTAGGCCATCCTACAGTATAGCAAAATTAATGGCGCACTCATCTAGACATCTGACTTTGCAAATGAAAAGGCCTAACGTCGAAAGCTAAACGCTAATGCAGTACTTGGTTAAATAAATCAGGTAGCCGACCACAGGGACCCGGAAGCGTGTCACTTTGGCTCCCTTTTGTATTTCATTCTGGGATACAGCCTTTGTTACCCAAGGGTGCCAACTTGTCCCTCTTAATATTTTTCCAGTAAGCATGACCATTTATCATCAGGGTCCATATGGAATGTTCGGAAAAGCGACGATACTTCGAGTTAAATGTTGGCACCAATGAACATGTTCACGTTGAAAAAGCTTGTGCGAAGAATTTCCCAAGCAAACAATGCATTAACACTGCATAGATTTGTCAGTTCAATATCCTATTTGAAATCCGAGATAAGTTGTCAATGTAACCTGAGAGGTAAACATTTGCAATGACGTGATATTAAAAGAGTGGCATTCCTTAACGGTATCGACTCTGTACCAACAGCGTACAGACGGTTGCAGATAATGGAAAGTGGGCTCAGTCAAAGTACTTTCTGTAAAAAAAAAATTTCAAAGAAAACACATTCTTCTTATTTGATTTGTGAAAAGATTTTAAGATGGAGATTCACTTTTCAAATTTTCAACATATCTCATAGTCCGGTAGCCAGATCGTAAAAAGGGGTCTAAATAAGGTTTTCGTAGCACCCCCCGCGTAGATTTAGCTTGACCACTGTTTATGAACGAGTATCATCTGCTGGTCAGTTCTAGACCTGATGTAGGCATCTACGGTGGTACCTAAGGTCACAGCATGCAATTCTTCACCGCTGTCTGAACAAGACAAAATTAACTCTAAGATGGGGGTAGGGGTATTTATGAACGTATAACTTTTTTATTCTTTCATTAAACTTTCTGTAACTTCCCATACCTGACCTCTGAATAATGTTCTATTAGATAACGTAATCCTAGTAGCGCATTTTACGTTTCTGACGTCATGATGACGTCATAACTTGGAGGGTACATTTTTCCTCGATATTTTTTAGAAATGAGACTCGATTTTTTGTTTTAAAGTTGCAGAAACTGTTTTTGCATTCCACCTGATTTGTATTTGTGAAAGATAATCGTCTCTGCGTTAATTCTAGACCTAGTGTAACCATCTAATATGCATTTCATTGATGCAGCATAGCCATGTTTAACGGCACCAGAGCATGAGAAATGTGAAGCCGAAATAGGGGTAGGCGTGATTACGTTCTAATATTTTATTTTCCCTCTATCCTAACGCAATGAAATTTAACACATATTGAGTCTGTGTACGGGTCATTCAGATAAAGCAATCCGATTCCGATTATCTTCAACATTGGTGTCACTATGTCGTTATTATCACCATGGAAGTATTTTTTTCTCTAGACCTTTTGTGGTAATTTTCCAACGGAAAATTGTTACCCTGTTAGCTTTTGCTTGATGTGCGTATTTAAGACCACGATTGCATGGCTTACTTGGAACCGTGTGTTGACGTCTACGATGATGAGTAAGGTCGCATGACGCCTTCTCTCAATGCTCTCTGAGTAACACAAAAACAAAGAATGGGGGTAGGGGTGACTATGCTTCGATATCTTCTTCACACTTGGGTCTAGGGAGGTCAAGTTTTCAACACTTTGTAGTTGGATACTAGTTGAGCAAAACGAGTAATCAAACTTCCAATACTTCTGGAATGAAGTCTTTGTAATGTCTGTTTTGAACTCTAGTGTATATTCTTTATTACTATTACAAGCGTCTAGTCCGTCATTCATTATCCAGCCGTCGTCCATTAGAGAATATCCGCGTCAGTATTACAGGGCTATTACATCGTCGCTCTGAAATATTTGTATCTAATACCGCCCAAGACGGTGTTAGGGGTCGTGTGGTCATGTCATTCAATATATCCACATGCACAGTCACAATAAAAGCGTGGTTGAGATAAAAATCATCAGAGGGGTCACTTTTGGTTCTTGTGATGTTTTTAGAAACATGCAGTCAGTATATTTGTCGGTGGGGTAATATGACTTCTTGTCAGTACGCCGGTTTCGTTTTTCACCGCCCTTTTAATGTTGCCATTAATTATGGTATGTGTTTAATATGTTTCACACATGTTAAACCCTGCTCGGCTTAGGTTAAGGATTATCATCTAGCTGCTAGTGATCAATTCTTATCCAAGAACGGCTTTACATAAAGTTGCCGCTTGCATTTGTTAATCTAGCTAGTGGTCAATTATTAACCAAGAACGGGTCTATATAAAGTTGCCGCTTGCATTTGTTAACTCCATCAGTGTCATGTCGAAATTGATTCAACTTTTCTAGTATCACCAATGTTGCGATACCTAATTAGAGAAAACCAGTTAATTTGCTAGATGAATTGAATGAATGTTACATGAAATGAAAGGAATGGATTTAGGTGAGAAAGTATTGAGAGAAGACGAAAGGCAGACCCCAAAGATCGAATTCGTATAACAGCCACATCAAAGCTAATGTGGATGGAGGATATTGAAAATGTGTACCTCAGTCTCATTCGAAAATGGATACTTGTCAGTTTTTCGGTTACATTCTTGAAGCTAGATGTACATTATGGAAAAGTTCTATTACACTGTGATGCTGAATTGATATTGACAAACAAAAACAAAAATTCCAATGCCATCCTTTTGTACAAAAGGCAATTGAAAAAAATACGAAAAGGAAGGTCCAATATATATGAATTCGTCAATACAATAGTTACATCACTAGCAAGTGTCAGATCCGATATCAAGAGTGAATAATCAGCCGCAGTCCATAAAGAAATTCCGCTTCAATAATCGCAAGACCTATTTCGTATGACAGTTAACCTCAATTTCAATGTGTATGAAATAAATACAAGAAAAACAATTTTCAATGGTGTCAGCAAGACATAATGATGTAAACTCCTAATCACTGATCATTATTCTTTATCCAAATGAATCCCAAGTCGTGTCCAGAGTATCAGTCACGCTCTGAATGCGATGTTCATTTGAACACTATGTGAAAACACATTATATCCAAACAACCCACAATCTTAATAAATTAATATCTTATCAATGCTCCCCAAGCGTACATGTCGCAATATAGAATCTTAAGTATTTCAATTGAATTGGTGTTCTGTTCTGTTCTTACCATGAATATTTAATAGCATTATGACATCATGGTCGCATCTGGACTAATCCACTTACAGTCGGGGAGGGGAGATAGGGTCACCGTGTCCGTTTACCCTAATGTTTACACCAAAGACCAGTCCATATATATACCACGTATTATGGTGCCACAATGTCGGGACCGCGGAAACATGAAAAGACACCTCACCAGCGCGGCGTCTAAGTCGACTGAGCCAACCAAAAATTCTCTATCATTAATGTTCCTTTCAAAGCACTATGAAGTGTTTTCAGGATTGGTTGTCACTCGAGTTACTGTACGCCTGTTCGATCCTTCAACACGCTTAAAACTAAAGTGTTGAAACTTACTCGTAAAGTGTTGAAATAACCCTTTAAGTGTGTCCACAGGGACAACACTTAAAGAGCAGTCCCTGTGGACACAGTTAAAGGGTTATTTCAACACCTTACGAGTAAGTTTCAACACTTTAGTTTTAAGCGTGAAGCGACATATCCAAATGGGGGAGCAGATAGGATTTAATTTTAATTAGATTGAACAGTCTCAGACGTTATAGCCAAGAACAAAACTTAGCTAAAATCCAGTTGCATTGTAAGGCTGCGTTATCTTGCCGCCAGGTATTTGTGGATCCCTCTTCTGTCCATTTTTGCAAATATCAGGTCAGTCTCGGCAAACTGAGATGTATATATATGTGATCAGCTGGAGCGATATGCAAGAGGTGAGACAAATTGACGTCGGGCGACTAAAAAGCAACCATATGACTCAACCACAAGCTTTTCTTGGCACCTCACATTCAGACTTCAGACCCGAAAATACGGTGGACTTAGTATCTCAGCCTCGCTGTTATTGCAGCTGTTCATGTGAAGAATATGAAGTATCCACACGGCCCCTAGCACCGGCTCAAGCGGAATTAGATACATTAGGTCGGGCGCTGTGATGACAGGTCAGCTCAAACAAATAACTCGTTTGATGTCAATGAATGAGCATCGTGGACGTCTGATGGCGTAAATGTCTCAACATGAGGTAAACATGGTGAATGCAAGAATACCCTGAAAAACTAACCTGTAATGCCCGACGTCGTACGGCTTAAATTTCCCACCAAAACAATAAACCTACGCATATTTGTCGAATGGCATGTACAGGGGGCGGGCCTCGGAGACTAACAGTTCACCAGCAGATACCTAATATGCAGGTAATACATTGGAGCGATATGCAGAAAGTTGGGGAAAATTGACGCCGTCTGGCAACTAAAGGGGCACCATATGACGCGGCTTCCCTCGGCACCTCACATTCATATCCAAGAATGCGGTGGATAGCCGAACGTAGCCTAAGTATCTCGGCCGCGCTTTTATTGCAGCTGTTCATGTGGAGACTATGAAGTATCCTCACGGCCCCTATACCATCTTAGTTTACCGAGATATCAGACCTTCCCAACACGGTCGCCATTTCGATTCTACTCATACTTTATTGCAAACAAGATTGAGCAAACAGACAATCTCCAGCACTAAAATCGCTTCTTATTCATTACAATTAATGTTTCCTCACAACCCGTTGCTGTGAATACTGAATACTCTGTCTTTCAGGTCAATATCCAAAAGCAATGTGTGGAGCATTTCAGTATGATAAACCGCGAACTAAAGAAAATATGGGACGGTAATCACCCCTACCCCCATTGGATTTAATGGTGTCATGACCGGAGAACATCCATATGAATCCATGCTGAGGTCAAACGGAACTTAGTAGAAAGACGTATCTGGTCTAGAATTAAACGGGAGACATATATCTTTCAAAATTATATGTCAAATATCATCAAGAAGGGATTACTGCGAAAGAAACAGAGAAAATCGGAGAAAATATTCCCCAAAATTCATGAGACAAAGGCTTCTCGAGCTTATGACGTCACAATGACGTGGTTAAATTAGCTAGAGAAATTCAGATTGTTTTATCTGAAAGGTCATTATTCGGAGATAAATTCATGTAAGTTTCAGATCGCGAAGCGCAGGGGTACTAAAAATATGATGGTTGAATTACCCCTACCCCCATTCCGGTTTTAAATTTTTCAAAACCAGTCAGCATCAAACAATTGCATGTAGCAACCTTAGGCACCACCGTAGATATCTACATCAGGTATTTAATTGACCGGGAGATGTTGATCTTCCAGAAAAAGAAGTCAAACAAAATCGGAATGACATGTTCTCGCGAGTGGCTACCGGACTATTATCTCAAATCGTTTTTGCACTCTACTGGATAAACCATGCTACATTTCAACTATGAAGCATGCATTTTCTGTCAAAAAATCTAAACAAAAACGCTAGCTTGGATACCTTCAAAGGCATACCATTTTGGAGGAATGAGCAACATTGTTAGTGAATTCTGCAATACGTGTCCGTCTGGCCTCATCTTTGGCAAACCAGCCTTTCCCCTTTGACAGAAACAAGGGCTCGTCGGGATAAATGTACCATATTCCAATGTACTGAATAACAAAAAAGAATTGGACGTTATTAAGCATATAAAAAGCAAACTCAAATACTCATTAAAAAACTCAAATAAAAAACGTCTGTAAACACGAATTTTTATTTCGTTTTTTTTTTTATTTGAACTGCTTTTCCATATATTGTAATACGAACTAGATTTCACGAAGCGGCCATTCGTCCAACTGACTAATCAATATATGTCTGGACATGGAATAATTCCATATTATAGGGAAATGTGAACTTTCCAGCATCCTTACAGTACTGAATCGTTTCTTACTTCCGATCCGGCTGCTACGTTATTTCGCAGATACGTCAATGGATTCGTAATCCAGAACACAGCAAATCTAAAATGGAATGAGACACATTCAGTTTTGATGACATATGTACACTTGAATATGAACAAATACATCTAATCTGTTCGAAAAACAAGCCTTTGATTATACAAGATAATCCATTCTAGACGTCTTAATTCAAAACAGCTCTTTGAAAGGTTGTTAGTCTCGATCAAAAGACAGACCACCGGAATGATATCATTCAGGGCAATCTGACAGATTATTAGCGCATAAGTAAGCAAATTTCTCTTTAGAATATTTGTTCATCGAGTCCAGATAAACATTTCAAGAAAATAACTTTAACCCTATTGACACTGACCGTAGTTACCTTCTCCTAAGTCATCTGAAATAAGTCTTGAAATAACATTCCTTTCGACGACCGTTTCCTAAAGCTATTCAATCTGATACCCAGTAGCGGTGATTTATTAAAGCTATTCAATCGTTTACTTTGCAGCGGTGATTCCCAAAAATATGGACAAGCTGAATCATCATTTCACTTCTTCAAATGGGTGTAAAATGCGATCCCGATAATTATCGAGTCATAACACTTCGTAGTAGCTACGGCAAAAATGTTTAGAAAAAATCTTAATAAACGGATAAATAATATACACATGGTGAAATCTGTTATTGACTCATATCGCTTTCGCATTAAAACAGAATTATGTGCGTTTCATTGATTCCACGAAAACATTCTATATGGAATTTGTCCAAGCCCGTTAGAGTTGAAGCCTAGAAGTACGCACCACACAGTTTTCATGTACTATGCGTTAAAAACACTCGGCGTAATGGTATCTTTAAAGTTCTGTTTTTATGAATCATGTACACTGTGTGTTATACTTTCTTTGTTGAATAAAATTGAAAAAAAATCGGTAGGTCAATCCTGTTGCAAAAATATTTAAAATTGGTGTAACGGGCAAGATACTTCATATGATACATTTTCCAAACGGCAAGGGAGAAACGGTCAACAATTTTCAATTAATAAAGCCAAACATCACGATGTTCTTAAACGTAATTCATTATCCATGAGAAGTATTCTTGAACACAAATGAATTATCAATATACTAGCTTTAGTTTATATCTAATTTTATTTTACGCATACCTATAACCATGTTGTTGCGATCAGTGTTATATGAAATGTATACAGATTTTGGACCGAATATTGTTCATGAAAGACGGCTGATTACAGAATGTCGAATTTCGTGTCGAAATTTCGGATAACATACAAGCCACCCAATTTCATCTGAAGAGAAATCACCGTGTTATCTTTTTATTTTACAAAATCTCGAATTTGTTGAAACTGTCCTACCTATTCTCATGCGATTTCAATTAAACTGACCATGACAACAAACTGAGTCGTATACATACAATAAGTTTGCTTACTACTAGCTTCTCCATGGCGAACACATACGTTCTGTTAGCCAAAGAGAGAGAGAGAAAGAGAAAGAGATTTAAGGCTTAACGTCGCGTCCAGCAATATTTCAGCTATATAGCGAGGATCAAACAAAATTCTGAGTATTCCAACTAAAACAAGTCAACAACCCAGCAATTCAGAAGTAATCGACAAAACACACCGAAAAATATACATAATTTAAAACTTATGCAACGAACCGATCTCTCTCAAATAACCTAAAATACAGTCTTCTTTTACCCGAGTAAAAAGATCTTCTAAAGTAGCTGTATTACAAGATGTTACCAAGAAAGTATCTGCCATTCCAGGGATTTGTGAACTGACATTCATCGCTCATGATCTCTCCTAAAACTGCATTAATGTTCTTTACTAACGGTAGTTAAGGAGATAAATCGTTAACTTTTGTGTGGCGGAAGTTAGCCGAAATTCAGCAATTGTGAGTAGATAAGAAATAGGGGTTCTGGCCACGGTGTTCTATGTCAGTAGGTCTGTATGGCGTCATAAGGGAGCGTGTCAAAAGTTTTGACGTTCAAACTAAAAGAATGCGTCAGAAAATGAACAGGTGCTCGTTCTTTTTCTTCGAGCAAACGAACGTTCGACAGTCAGAAAATGAACACCACCCCGTCAGAAAAAATGAACGTCAGAAAAAGAACGTTCTTTTTTGAACGTTCAAATTAGTGTGTATGATAGCGGTCAGAATTCGCTGAAGAGCTCACATTACGGCTATCGTGTCGACTTATACTAGAACGAAAAAAAACAATCAAAAACAGATCACTCGAAAAGGCAGCACCTTTGAGACTTGCACTAGCTTTCGCAGGTATGTAACCCACTTCCCCTGAAGAAATACTTTCGTTCTTTCAAAGCAACTACGGCAAAGATTTGACGTTTATCTACAGCAAATTCAATAAATGTATTTAAAAAAATAAAAGTGGATCTTTCGTGCATATTCTGGGGAATTATTTACCGGGAATTATAGAACGAGCGACATAGAGGAACTAATAATAAACGCGCGTCTATTATTTTTTTGGAAGAAAACGAGATGAACTATATAATATTAAACTTCGACAGAGAAATATCACCATACTGATTTGGCCTCATTGAAAGTCCGATGTGACCAAATATCGTAAAGAATGATACAATAATCGGGTGAACAAGTTGATGAATTAAGCTCCTTAAAACGTTCGTAATTTGATTTAATTTGATAGACAAATAAGGACTTTGTTGTGATATCAAACCACACATTATTATATTACGTAAAGTCGGCGAATGTTGATACCGAATATTAACCGTATATGCTAAATCCCTAGCTGTTCCCTATTTGTACTGTCCGACCTGCTCTGTATTGACAGTGTGTGACGCGCGAGGATCGTCTGCACATGAGGCCCAGAAAGGGGGCGAGCTCGGAGTCGTTGCTGTTCCCGGGTATATAGAATTGTAAGGTGTGTGCTTCATTGCATCAGATTTCTTCACCGCTACTAATTTTTTTCGTATGGAAAAATAGTCACAGTCTCCAGGTCCAGATGGCTTTTTATGCACACCAAATTACCACCCGGGATTTTCCTGGTAGGCCGTAACTGACACTGTCAACATTTGAAACTCGACATAATATTGTTTCAATTTAATTTATTACACATCTTGCGGTGTTCTAAATGCTGTTCGTTATATTTATTATTTGGTGTTAAAAATGATCCATCACGGAAAGCCCCTTGAACAGATGCACATATCAATATAGCGTTGATTTTATTATCGTATTTTGATAGATCAATAAAGCTCAATAAACGATTCACTTATATTTCACCATATCACATGATCGATATGAAATCTGAAATACATTTTTCGCTATTAAATTCAAAATTACCTGAAGAGAAAATTACCCCCAAGAGTTCTAACGTTTTGTCCTCGTGATTGTGTTATAAGTTACATATCCAATGATCGAGTACCGATTATCTCTCATCTGAAGTATTTCAGAATGAAAGTGATTTTTTTCATGAATCCAATTTTACAGTTTGGTGTCATGTGAATCACACTGAGAACAGGAATTTATTGCACAATACAGAATTATACGGAGCATTATTTGTATGTGACAAGGACCACGATCATGAAATGCGAGGTTCGAAAGCCATGCTTCTCACAACAGGACTAGATAAATAGTTGTTGAATGCATAGCCCCCCACCAATCATGCGCCAGAATTGAGATGTCTTTAGCTGCGGGAAGGAAATTAGTCATGTTTTGAAATTATTAATATGCATTCATCGAATTTTTAACACCTGTCTTGGTTTTATAAATATAAAGTATATTTGCCGCAGCTCATTTCCTGAACTGAAATTATAAAGGAGATTGTATTGTTAGGCGGGGGTTTGCCCACAGCCAGCCGACGCATATAGGAATGTACATTTCTTCTCTCCATATGTCAATCACAATGCAATGTACAATCTGTCGTCGGCGGCAGCTGTCAATCAACGGACTGAATGTTACGGTGAACCATGATAACTTCGCATATTTTCGGTACCAAGACGTTATTATTTCACCACGTTGCAGTCGATTTCACATGCACATATTGGAGAATAAATACACAATTTAGGCGAATATATTGCCGTTGTTACAGGTAGCGACTGAACGGTCGATTTCAACGTTTGATTGGCCCGTAATGTCCACACGGTATAGTGTCATCAGTAAACAATATTTATTTTACTTTTAATTGGTTCATACTGATAGCCTTAAATCTTATTTCAGATACTGAATGCAATTTTGAGAAAGATTGAAATAAATTGTCGACGTCACACATGTTGACCTCTTGGGATTCGAACCCGGTACAACAAAATTTCGCGACGCTTGTGATCAAACGTGCGTATCCACTACAACACGACATACGAACAACTGTAACAGGCGATTTTGTCACTTTAATCTACTTACGAAAACTTCAAACGTTATGAATCATAACTTTTCAGTTTTCAGTATGAAGGACCCTTTGGACCAAAAAGATCTCCCAGCAGTGGGAATTTAAAAACACAACACCGGGTTAAATGGCGTTCTAGTCCACGTTCGCGTCTAAACGCGTGTCTGAAGGACTCGATTTAGACCCTTTTTCACGAAATAGCATAAGCTGTGGATTTCCGTTTCATGTGATAACTATAATCATAACGCAATCGCACTAAAACTTTCACATATTGTGTACTTATATTTTCTCTTGCCGTTACACTAAGACCTAAGTGTTTTTAGGAAATTTTATTTTTTCGAATTCAACCGGACCACGTATTGGCCAAAATCCCGCCTTATCGTACCATCACCTTTATTATAGTTCACACTTGTTTAATTGGAATTTATACATCTCCATACTAACATTGTCAGAATCTTGGAGCCCAGTTTTCCATCTTTCTCCACACATGGATGAACTTTGTCAGAGATATATAATGGAGAAAACAAATCGCAATAGTAATCAAGAACAAGAAAAGAAAAAAAACGTGTTTCCTTTTTGCTTGGAAATATGTCAATTGCATCCGCACTGGGGGAGAAAAGAGAAATTGATCAGCTCCCTATTTCCGGAGTAACCACAATATCGCCATTCACTTGGTTTAAATAGTTTATTTGACGACAGGAGCGCAATAAGCCGAACTTATTTGTGCGCCTCCCGGTAATCGCAAAGGAAATACATAGTGACAAAAGTATAATATAGACATATAAATATACGAAAGTTATTCACTTATATAACGATTTATTCTTATGACATTGGGAATTTTTTGTCTTCAGTAATATTTTCTTCAATAAGAAATGAGTAAATCAGGTAAAGTATACAGGCCTACAAACTACATGTATGATTATTATAAAAAGACATGGCCCGACTGAATCACGCAGAGACGCCATGCGGCTCCCGTCATATCTCAAGGTAGGCCGCTATGTGAGGTCTCCTATTTGTCAATAAAACCATGGAGTTCAAAGTTTTAATTCCATGATAAAAAAAATAAACCTTGAATAAACAGTTCTGATTGCCAACACATCAAGCTATTTCTTTAAAAAAGATATATGGACCGATTGATTCACGTGGAGACTTCATCACGCATGTGGCGCCCGTCATTATGCAACCTGTGAGGGCCCCTTCATTTGTAAATAAAACAAAATGACGCAGTTCGAACACCAACAAATCAACACATTTCTTTAAAGAAGATGGATATTTGTCATAGACCAATGTATTGACCAATGTAATGATTACGGAATGCATTGAATATATACACACACGAAGCAAAAGACATGGAGCAAAAGACAATAAAATCTAAAACACGGGAATGACGCGCGATGAGAAAGTAGATTTGATCCGGCGCGTTTTTTGATATCGGGATGGCAGCTTTCTGTATGTTGTTCATTTCTGCTCGAGTCAAACGCCAGCCGTTTGCGCACGTGAGAAAATGAACATGCGAAAACGAACGTGCGAAAATGAACGTCAGAGTGCATTAAAAAAATGAACGTTCAAAAATGCACGTTCAATAATGAACGTTACACTGTTCATTTTCTGACGCTGCTGTGTAAAATGAACGGCCTGACGCATGCGGAAATGAACGACCCCCTGTTCAAAAATGAACGCGTTCGCGTCAAAACTTTTGACACGCTCCCTAAGTAGGTCGATGAATAATCTATTTATAGAAGAAACATTCGCGAAGGGGTGTTCCAGGTCATCATCTATTGACAGAACCTAAAGGTGCGGTGTTCAACGTTTGCTCACCGGACCGTGTCCGTAGCCCGAGAAGTTGCGGTGCTCGCGGTTATCTATTCACCGAACCGTGTCCATAACCCGAGGGGTGTTTGCGGTGTTCGTCTGCTCAGCGGAACCTTTCTATAGCCCGAGGGATCACGACGCGGAAGGTCGCGGTCCATCATGCCTACCGATCGACCCGGTCGGCTATATCGAAGAAAGCTAAATAGCACGATTTAAATAGAGAACGTTGTAGCTCGATGACAGCTGTGGAGCCCTGGACAGAAATAGATCGACTAAATATTGGACGTTGTAGTCCAAGGGCAGCTGTGTAGGTGTTCGACCCTGTTATATTTACTACGTCTTGCGCGAATGATTTTATTACCCTTACTAAGGTAAGACGGCTATTGGAGTTTATTTTCCGAAACCTTCATTAAGATATACTCGTTACATAGACAGAATCGTAAAGCCTAGAAATGTTTCCATTTTTTTTTTAATTCATTAAAATCTCCATATATCTGGAACGGGAAGGGCTACTGATATTAAACTTACGTGATTGTATACACAGGAGAGAGACGCGTCGTGGAAGTGACTTCATAATATTAATTATGCGGTAATTGGAAAGGTATCTATATATCTAGAACGGGAGGGGTCCTAGAGCCGAAACTACGCGCATGACTTGATCGCCGTGATTTCGTCATAGTGACGTCTTCATCGAAATTAGACGGATTTTCGTCAAAGTATCTGTATCTGCGAAAAATGAGGGTTTAGGAGAGTGAAGCCCGCACCATCGGATAGAGAAAAGAGGCTTTGAAACGCCGGAATTCGAAGCTACAACCGTGTTATTAGCGAATGTCAACCCTATTACCAGTGAAATTCATTAATTATTATACCGTTTAGAGTAAATATGTATGTACATATACCGAGGTATACCAGGAACGATCAATACTATCAGTAACCAGACTATATACGGCTCTGGGATTGGGATCAACACTCGCGCTAAACGTACGTACACTGATATCTATTTCTGCTGCACATACATTGATGGTATATATCCGTTATCGCATTTTTATTCTTTCTATTTTTAACATGTGTTCAGCTGTACATGTTTTGAACACGCTTCGTAGAACCAGCATTTATGCAGTGACGTATGGGGATAGAGGAGGAGGAGGAAGGTGGTCAATTCATTGTTGCTTTATTTTGCACTCTAATTTGAAATTAGTGACATCGACTAAATGAGTATATCTTTTGTACCTGTACGATACCTGAATGAATCTATATTATAACTGTATGAGAGAAATTTTTGCATTCTTTGAGAAACTGTCTAACGCGCCACTGCTATCGCTTTATTTTGTCGGCAGAAGACAACATTTACAATGCTGATATGTGGATTAAATTTTATGTAGACCAGAGTAGAGCTTCCTTAACCCTATCTGGCCTGGGCGATTTGGGGTGTATCGCAGCCTGGGGGGGGGGCGGAAAGTACCCCCATATATTTTCGCTATCGCAAAGGCTAGAGGGCTGAAACTTACCACACTATATCTTTGGGTCAAGCTCTATCAGAAAATGTAAAAAAATACCAAGATCGCCGCCATGAAAAAGTGCATTTTTTGGCGATTTTCGATCAAAATCGTCAATTTTTTTTGTTTTTTCTTCGCAAAAACTGCATGATAAATTAGTAAATAATAATCTGATATGAAATAAAAATAAGTTTTACCCACTTTTCTGTAGATAAAAGCAAAAATTTTGAAGAAATATGATGAAAGCATAACTTTTTCTGATACCCCACATGGGCGCTATTTTGAATTTACCCATGATCCTTTGCTCGTGGGTTTATGCAAATAGGCTCAAAATGACCCCAATACGATACCCTATAATGTCACGAATGTTTCAGCTCTCCATTATCGCAGAAGGTTGTTAGGAGGTCATTTTGGCCCCCTTCCCCCAGGCCTGGTAGGGTTAATGGGGGAAGGGACGGAGGGGGAACAAATCAGGGGGTGTTTTTGGTGATGCTAAGACATATGTTTCAGAAAAATGCATCGACTTACATCAACTTACTGAATTTTTGCCTAATTTTTGAAGAAATATGGCGAAAACATCACTTTTCGGGGGGTCATGCAAATAGGCTCAAAATGACCCCAATATGATAATCGAAATCGATTTTTTGTCGTTCCGGAGATACAAGCAAAAAACCAACGGGGGGGGGGGGCGGAAAGTGCCCCCCCCCCAGGCCAGGTAGGGTTAAGGCAGGAAACGTGTCAGAATGGGGGATAGAGACTGAATTCTCCTCTATACTCTCTTAATATTTCGCAAGGCAACAGTACGGGAAACTCGGCTAACAAATCCCGTGCAAGAGATGCGTCTGAAATAGCGACCTTCGAACTAGTTTCACCCGCACGGCAAGTTGTGAAGCGGGCTAAAGCAGAACTCGATTGACGGCGTCAGAAAGCAGGCGTGCAAGCGTCAGTGAAGGGGAAGCGGAAAGACACTCTCTCGGTGACATCTAGAAAATGTATGATGTGAAAAGTAATAGTTTTTTTTAATAGCCATATTTACGGTCGAGTACTTGGATACTCTCATTATTAGAATATTAATGACTATTCTCTGGTGGGTTGGTTGCATAGAGGAGGGGGATACACTGTATAGTATAGAATATAGAGAGAAATGATATCACAATTAGCCTACGTATTGGCAGTGAAGCATCAACATGACAAACAAGTGTACAGTGTGACAGAAAACATTCTCGTGTCCAGATAGTGAAGCATCAACATGACAAACAAGTGTACAGTGTGACAGAAAACATTCTCGTGTCCAGATAACCTGATCAGACATCAATTTATTCGCTAAATGAGGACTCAACCTATCACAACCATGATACATTCGTATAAGCACAAGCAGGAGATTCGATCTATGGCTCACCCAAGAGCATCAGAACATCCGTTTACAATGATCTTCTGCGGCCTGCCTGGTTGTGGAAAGATATCTTGGGTAATGAAATGTTTGGAGCGTGCTAATATCGATCCCTCTCCAACACGCATCGTATAGTGTTACAGTCAATGGCAGTCAGCCCATGAATCTACAGGTCTGAAAAATGTCAATTTTCTCCCCGGAATAGCTCGTGACATCGGCGAAGAGTCTTACTTCCACCCCGGGCAAACCAACGTTATTGTCCTGGACGACCTGATGGGTGAGGTAAAGGTCCGCATCACAGAAATTTACTCATAATTTAACTGACTCTCTTTCCCAAAGGCAAGGTTTCTCGAGATAAACTGCCAGTATTTCATTCTATTCAATAATCATATTGATAGACAGCAAATTTGCACGTTCGGCAGACGGATCTTTCCTTGGAATATGACGCATTTCATGGCAAAATTTTCAAAAGTCACATCTCGTCCGTATGGATATCTGTTATTCGATTTAAAACTCCATACACCGGAAAACCATACACCGGAAAATGACAGACGGAAAATGAGAGAGATGACACACGAGGACAGATACACCGTGGCTCCAACGGAATGAAGATGATGTTGAGTCCTAGCAGTGGCAGAGTCTAATGATCCATCTAATGATCCATCGGATCGGGAATGAAATGGAACGAGAAAGATAAAATACCCTTCAAATTACGAGAGGTGTGATTACGACGAACTCCTCCATTCTGGGGAAATAGAGCAACTTACCGAGTTGCGAAAAAGGGCCAAATATGGCGTGTGGAATGAGTATAGCGTTGCAATTGAGGAGAGAAAACAGCAGTATACAAGCCAAGGTTATGACGAGGGTGATCTGTTGAAAATGCTAAGCAGGATTATAATCCAACCATGATGAAGACTTTACGTCAAACATACTACAAACTCCTCGTTAACGTAGAAAAGCTACAAACTGATTATATTCATAACGAGATTTTGAAAACAACGAGGCGTCTACAAACGTTATACGATATAGACAGCACCCAGACGATTAAGATGCGGAAATGCGTATTCTATCACTTGATGGACAGTGAGGACTGCAGTGACAGTGAGGACTCCGAAAACATCCATTCCTAATAAAAACCGCAGTAGAAATATTAGTAGATAAACATTGAGTGGTAGACTAGTGGAGTGGCAATGATAGCCACAACAAAGGCAATGTAGTAGTATAAGCTAATGGTACTTTTCTCTCATTATTTGTAAAGCAATGATATGAGTTGATGAATAAAGTGATTATTTTTCAATCTTCGAATTGGTTTGTCTTCCGTTTTATACTACTCATATAATTTTTCCTCTTCCCCTTCCGCCTCCTCCTTCTCCTCCTCATCCTCCTCATCTATCTCAATACATCAATGCATAAATGCTAGTTCTACGAAATGCTTTTACACATGTTCGATTGTGTTGAAACATGTACAGCTAAATATATGTTAAATGCAGAAAAAGTGATAACTTGTATATATTGTCCATGTATGTGCAAGAGAAATAGATATCAGTGTACGTTCGCTTAGTGCGAGTATTGATTCGAATCCCAGAGCCGTATATAGTCTGGTTACTGATAGTACTGATCGTTTCTGGTATACCTCGGTATATGTACATACATATTTACTCTAAACGGTTGAATAATTAATGAATTTCACTTAGATCACTGTTAATATATCTTGTGTACAGTGTTGACATTCACAAATAACACGATTGTAGCTTCGAGTTTCGGCGTTTTAAACTATCTTTTCTCTATCCGTCCTAAACTCTCATTTTTCGCAGATACGGAGACATTGATAAAATCTGTCAAATTTAGATGAAGGCGTGACTATGACGAAATCACGGGTATGAAGTCATGCACGTAATCTGGGGCTATCCAACGGTCTAAGTTTCGACCTTATGACCCACCCTGTTCTAGAGATATAGAGACTTATCCAAATACCAAATCTAATAATATTCTAATTCATATTGGGACGCCAGTATGATGTCATCATTGAAAGCCAACGACGCGTCTCTCCTCTGGGTATCCAACGACGTAGATTTCTCAGTAGCCCTTCCCGTTCCAGAGATATGGAGATTTTAAAGAATTAAAAAAAATATATAATAATAAATTGGTCGGAAACAAAATTTCTAGGTTTTACTCCTAGAATTACATATTCTG
>JAVTVY010050761.1:0-27338 GCA_036873755.1 Hanleya hanleyi | reverse complement strand
AAGGTTAACTTCGATTTTAAACCGCCTTGATGAATAAACTTAGTGTAATAGTTATCCAAAATAAACAGAAATTCGAGTATGTCCCACAAGACAGAATAAAAATGTATTTGACAATAGAATTCAAGCAAAAAATTAGGACTAATTCATCAGATGTATAGCTGGACACATTTTGCCCGATTTCCAGCCTTTCATTTTTTTTTACAGAATCCGAGATTTAAACGTGTATTTCTAGAAAAGTATCCATGCTACGCTTTTGAAATTTGGCATGCTTGTTACTTATAAGATGATCTAGTAAACTTTATCTCACTTTTTCAAAGTTCGGCTTGTTTTTTTTTAATTATTCAACTTTTAAGACAAATGACCATAAAATAGTACGTTTTTTTCCAATTTATTTCAATAAACTAACTGTAGAAACAAAACCAGACAAAAATAAAAAAAATGAGATAAAGTTTACTAGTTCGAGTTGTCTCCTATCAAGGTATATCATCAAATTTGAAACAAGATCAACAGTTTTCATGAAATTTCAATTGAAAAATGGACGCTATTGTTTTCATTTGTATATTTTTAAATTGGAATATTTTCTACAAAATCACATATTTGGAATCCCTACGATGTACGCTTTCATACAATATATAGTTTCTTATGGTTATCTTGTATATTTATTGATACAGAAAACAAATTGTCACGGGGGTGCAAAAACTCCCTCTAAGGGGACAGCTATCCTTAAATGAATGATGGTGGCTATGTGTACTGGTATGGTTAGTTGTTATATAATGAACTCTTTCTTTAATTACATAATCTATAATCCTATAAAAGTACTTACTGTGGCACTGGCTAGCGATGGAGAAGTATAAGTATAATATGCATGTTCTGCATTCTATGTAAATTATAGACAAGGACAAACATATCTTAAATGTACATGTCAGGGGCAATTGATCTCAATGTGATACATCGAATTGTGACAATGAGGCGATGGAGCGAAAAACACAATTAGGCCTAAATTGTACACTCACTGTATTATTTATTTTTAAATCAAAAGGATTTCGATGTTTCCGCCAATACGCTGCGAATATTGAGTTTTGACGGATTTTGAATTCATCGCTGGCCAAACTACCTTTGATCTCCAGATGAAAACGATCAAAACAATCGCGGCGGTTGACAGATGGTGTATGATAGAGGCAACGACTAGAGAACTCATTCGATTCACCAAGAAGGCCCATATAAATCTTTGCGAGGATTCAGGAATTTCCTAGACTTGTGTAGATGGAAACAGGAGACATTTACGTTGCAGCAACGATGTGCTATTTTGAGAGCGCAGTCAGCCCTTCTCAGCGTTTAATCCGGTACATGTACCGTTGCTCTAAAAGGAAAATATAATCTCTTTAATTACTATTCTTCTGAAGCAATAGGGGCCTTTTTATCAGTATGTGGATTGAGGCAATCCTTTTGTAGAAGGTACTGGGTGGTGTTATATTCGCTTATGTTGCTAGGACAGCGTACTCTCTTCCTGGTGTTGCAATGAGCCCTCACAATAACGCGTTATCTTTTCATCCAGTCAAAAACCGCTAGGGGTTCAATTAGCTAGGCATGTCGTTGGTATGCTCGACCAGACAGACAGTTGTTGCAATACTTCTTATGTACATAATTATCAACATGGTGTGAACACATGTTCTTGTGTACCTATCAGTACGGGGACAATGTATTTCAGAGATTCCGTGTCACGATCGAAGGTCAGAATATTAAATTATTGGTTCTACGCCTTGGTACATTATATGACTGACGCATGTTCGGTCATTATTACCCTACTGTACGAAATGTGCCTCCCTCGATAACCGAGTTATTATGTATTCCTACATATATCATTCTCCCAACGTCAGAGTTTGTAACCTCCAAACCGTCGGCAATAGGAGATATACAATCTGATGCCATGAGAATGACATATATTAGCTTCGTATAATTCAATATATAACGATAATGGCGTTATCCATTACCAAACTGCTTCAGAAGAATGTACTTTGACCAAGTCCATGCTTCAAACAATGGGTTGAGTAATATTGGGTCTTTGTGGTGGTAATCCAGTTAAATTAGAACATGATTCCATTGCTATTGCTAGTGTATTCAGTAACGTAATTTGTTTGGAACATCATGATGTCTTGCCGGCATCACTGAAAACAGCTGACCGCGTCTCTCTTCTCGGAAAGTAGCCTATGTTTATGTATACTATGAGTGCTGTTTTTTTAATTTGGTGCCAACGCCGTTACATGAATTAGACCTTTGGATTATGGACGCGGAAATTCTTTAATGAACGACGGCTGAAAGCCCTTGCACCATGATGGTGATGTTTAGATTTCTAGACTCAGATTTTCTCTGCTGCATTTGGAATGCAAGTTAGTGTTTTTCTGGCTGCTGTATTTGGTGTATCGCGGAACTGGATGGACCATACTTTGTGACAGTGGGACTTGGGGCTGTGTGGTTTGTGAATTTTCCATATGTTTTCTAACGTTTTATTTTCGTCCCTGGTTCGTACCTCATGAATGAGGTTTTACTAAGTCATGGTACTGGACCACAGTGTCGTGTGAAACTGGTAAACCGATGACTGATAAATTTGTCGAGGACATGGGCCTTGTTGAATATACGACTTGACGCCTGCATCTATATATAATTCAGATTCTATATTTTATCACATTTTCATCTCCCTCACAATGTGTTGTGGTTTACTTAGGATATCCGCAAAATCCTGAAGCATCCTGCCTTCGGAGAAAATAGATTATGAGTAACAGTCATTTCCCCTAGATTTCATCCCCAGGGGAAAGTCCGAAAGTCCGATTCATTCCTACAAGCGTCAAATCCGACAGTCATTATTCAGCCGTCGTTCATAAAAGAATTTCTGCGCCAATAAACGAAATACCTAATTCGTATTCAATATGTGCATGATATAAAGTAATTTAAAAAATCACAAGATGGTTTTCTGCAAGAGATTTCTACTGATGTCAGCCATCAAGATGTTCTTCACACAAAATCCTAATCACTGACTATTATTTTTTTTATCCAAACGAATGCCAAAGTCGTTTCCAGAGTATGTATCTCAGTCACACTTTGATGCATCGTCCCAGAGCGCTTAGCTACGCGAATTGAACTGCGGAAGCTATGTGCATTAACCGTACAGTGTACGATGACTTTCATTGAATTAGACACCGGTTAGCGCCAGAGATCGCAAGCTACGGTCGTATTTTGCCGTCGGAGTATGGTAATTATTTCAATAGTTAAATACAAATATTAGCATGTACAAGTTGTTTCTTCGCCGACCGTTGCGGTCTGTCTCTGAGTGTGTTTCATGCCGGACTTCCAACGGGCGATAATCGGGAATGGTCAACCGGTCTAGCTGTCGAATGAACCAACCCCAGTAAACCGTATACACACGGATGATCTGTTGCTTTAAGGGTCATTCCGTAACTGTCCACTCAATCCTGATTCTCCACTCTATCATAATGGATTCCGCCGCAATAAGAGCTAATCGATCAGTATATCTGACATCAGCTGTTCAGTCCACCAGTCTGTCAGTAAAAGCTGCATGCGGCGGAACAGAAATTTGACCGCGTGGCGATCAAAACTGATTACAGTAAAATGCTTAAACCGGTACATATAATCAGTTTTTTTTGTTAACTTTTCACTAAATTTCAAATATTACGTCTCTTAAATATTTTCTTGTTATTTCGTAGCGTTTGGTGATACAAAAAATGTGAATGATAACTGGCATAAGAAATGATAGCATATAAACATTGTGGACACAGCTTGTCTATGGCAGAGGCACAAAATAATCCACTTAAATGAAAGCTCGTTTGAAAAACGGGCTAAGAGCATTTCCCCAGATAATTTTGTAACACATAATTTGGTACTCACAGGGCTTTAGATCTCTCCAATTTGGGCACACTCCCTATTAGGGGTGGCAATTTTTTTTAGGACGGGACAGTGCGTGGGGCACATACCCCTGGAGGATGAGCAATCAGGAATCATCACTGGTAGAAGTACCTCTGAGAAGGGGTTTCTTCACCAACGGGCGAAACCCAGTGTGAGGCAACACCAACTTTATTTTGCGTTTCATGGGCCCACCGACATTAAAAAATCGAACAAAAATAAAATTTCAAATTGCCACTTTTATATTTCCCATGCAAGTTTGAACATGAAGACTTTGACCTCCTTTTTATTCCTGATTGTATGAATTAGGCTGTTTTATTCTATCTGAAACAATGCCAGCAAATAAAAATGAAAAAAACAAAAAAAAACAACCCTTTCACTATAATTTTTCACTGTAAGTCAGTGAATTGTTATTGTTGTAAAATGCTAATACTACTTAGGCAATAACGACATTCAATGTAAATCAGGAACCTTCACTGGCTGTGTGATCTATCACTCTGTCATGGTACCCATATTTCGACAGTGATGCAGTATGTCAGAGCTACACATGTAGGAAATGGAGGGTGTTTCAACAGCTCAGCCGATACAGCATGGTTTTAACTTACTGTAGAAAGCTGAGGCTGTTGGAACACATGCAAAATTCGCTAGATTGTTCTGAAAGACAACTCACATGGGAATATACAATTATGAAAAATGAGAGTTACAACATTTGTAGGTTTCCATCAATTCTGATATGAATTGCCAAGAAAATTATACCTATATTATCTTAAAATGACCGTCCTTATCCAAACTTCATGACATGTAGAAATATTCAATGTAGGTACATACCCACTATATCCCCATACTTTATTCATTTGTGTACAGTTTACTTAGTTCTTGCCAAATAAGCAGATTATGTATTCTTTTAATCAATTAGAGTGTGTATTGTATCACCTGAATCACACCATTTGTAGATCGCTGTCAGGTTATCGCTTAACATTTAACAATTTCTGGAAATGACAGCATTTTAATATCTGTCCAACCGGACTGACATAATTTACTGCCTTACCTATTCATAAATGTGTATTGGCTAAGATCACATGCAGAAGCAAAGTAACTCCGAATAAACTTAAACACATGGTGACAGTCTCAATATTTCGACAAAATTTTATTTGTCATCTTCAGGATGTGACGATGGATGGTTAAAATTCGGCTATCAAATCCAAAACTTAACAGTGGTGAAAAAGCTTCGAAAGAGCTACAGTTATTCAGGTAGACTACTGTTTATTATTATTTTGGTATTTTTGTTTCTAATTTCACCTTTCATATATATATATTTTATGTCATCAATCACGGTTTAGATAAGATAATACAACCATCCAGCATTTCTGTGGTGTGTGTATTCCTTGTCTTGTTAATTAATAGCCTAATATAGTCTTGTATTTCCCGTTCTGTAACTATTCAATTCTCTAGATTTTATTTCCGATTTCAATCCTAGGTACATTTCTTACGTTTCTCTAATCAACTTTTTTTTCTTCTAATCTCTGTTTCAGTTGTTTATTCCCCTAATTGACATTTTTGCTGCCACTATACACACTCACACACCTCAATAAATCACCACCCGTCACTATTAATCCTTATCTAACTATTGCCATTTCAACTGTGTATTGCCAGGCCTATGTGGTGTGTGTATTCCTTGTCATGCCTATGTGCCACTCATGTTTATCTTGTTATGTTCACATATTATCCGATTGGCTATTGCCTTCTAATTTTGTGTATCGAACCATTTCGGTCTTTGTTACATGTAGTTGTTTCTGTATATAAGAGCCTGTATCTGCTGTTATATCATATCCTGAAGATGACAAATCAAATTTTGTCGAAATATTGAGACTGTCACCATGTGTTTATTAAGTTTATTCGCAGTTACTTTGCTTCTGCATTATGCCAAGCTTATCAGTGGATCAACACGACTAAGACCACATTATGCCTTGTATATATACTGTGCGTATGGAGCTGTTTGTAACTTTGTTCACTGGTGGAGATGCTAGAGCTAGTAGCGAAATATATGGAATGAAATTGTCATCCCTACCCAGAGTTGCTTTTCTTCTCTATTATTGGAAAATCATCAGTGGTTCCAATGGATTACTTCATTTAGATATACATGTAAAAATTTCTCAGGTGGGATCTGCCATATAGCAGGTATGTAGAAGTTCCACTTCAAAAATCTTTCTACTTTTTCAGTTCAAAAAATTATTATCAACAGTTGTAACTATCCTGTCAAAATGCAATGGTATGTGCAATTTCAATCTCGAGTTTCAAATAAATTCTGGGGACCTCCACATAAAACAAAAAATTGAGCATTAACTGATTGATAATTTGTGATTTTATTCAAACTAAAGTCATGAGAATTTCATATATTAAAAAAAATGGCCATTTGGCATGTGAATTATAACAATGGCGATGTTACATTCATGTTCAGCAAAACAGAATTACTTTTCCCTGATTAAGAAGCAAATTTTCATTTTTGTGAAAACAAAATCTTATTTGGAGACGCATTTTTGCGTCTCCATGATTCGCCAACACCACCAAAATCTTGTCAGTCCTTTGCCTATCTTGCAAGATCATTATACCCAAATTTCATGGAAATCAAACACGTTGTTTAGAACGGAAGTTTTGACATTAAGTCAGATAATTGAGATTTTTCATTTAAATGGCAATTTGGTTCGCACCGACAGGGAATTATCATGTCGGCAATCCTATATTTATGATTGGCAACCTAAAATAGAACAGTTTTTAAATATTTCTCCAAGCGAATTGGTAAATTTTCATTTCACAAAAAACTTTTTTTTTGAGACACAAACAACTTGCCTTTATAGTTATGCCAGCTACACCAAAACCTTTTCAGCACATTGCCTATCCTTCAAGACTATTGTAATGAAATTTCAAAGAAATCAGACAAGCCGTTCAGACGAAATCGTCAGAGAAAGGTTTATCTATGCTCTGACTACAACGCCACCTAGTGGTGAGCAGCGGGTATCGAAACACAAGCAGACAAATTTCCCAGGCCTAAGGAGATAGCACTTCAAGTCTGACCCGAAAATATTTAACGGTTTCAGAGATATTCACGTTTAAAGTCGCGGCGGCGGCGGCGGCGGAGCCGTTTCTCATGAAAACATAAGAGCATCCACTTTGTGGAAATGCTCTAATTATCATACTGTTTGTTGAAGGCATTCCTGGAGTCAATATAAACCAGAATATTTATAAGACAGTTCGATCAATACACAACTACCTGTAAATTATATGCTGTAGCGGACACTTTGTCGTTCTATTACAAAGTATAGATTAACTACGTAGGTTGAAATTAACCGCTTGCCGATTACTGTAAGTTGCTGACAGAAAAATTCACCCGCCTGGCATATCACAAATTGTCTGATAAGTTAGAAGACAAATTAGATAGGCTTGCTCTAAAAAATGACTTAGGAGTATCTTACCAGAAGACAGTCAATCACACGTCAAATTAGCAATAATGGCTTGAAATTATAATTTCACTTTTTTCCAACTTTCGTGACGTTGTTGATTTTGTACTGCATCCAAAATTGTTGATGGAGTTTGTAATACAAGCGTCTATTCAGTTATTCGTTATTCAGCCATCGCCCATTAAATAATTTTAGTGTCCATAATCCATGGATCGGATCTATATAACAACATTAGCATCAAATTCTAAAAAAAACATAGTATACATAAACATAAACAGTTTCCTGCAAGAGAGAAGCGGTCAAGAATTTTCAATGATGTCGGCAAGACATGATGATGTTCAAAAATACCAAATCCCTATCGCTGATCAGTATACTTATCCATATGATTTTCGTTATAAAGTCTTTATCTCAGTCACGCTTTATTTGTGTTTGTTCATATGAACACCATGAGGATCTTGAAGTACAGGAGTTCCCTAGCCCACAATCACGAAACGTAACGCAACGCTCGTAATTTGCTATCAACATGCAAATATGTATATCGCCAAATTTGATAAACTTTGAGTGAAGGCGCTTGGTAATTTAGCCCCGTTTTATAAGTTTCTGTAGTATTTTTTTGTGGCATTGAGTAAGAATTACTGATTGTTCTTGAACAGGTTATTGGACGACGGCTTCCTGATGACTGTTCGATCTGACGTATAGACGCATACAACTGATGTACAATATATCGTTTATATGTCCGACTGTAAACGTTAGGTTATCAAAAACTCTATTATCAACGCATCAGTTAAACTTGAAATATATTCTTTCACGAGGACAAATGCTACCCAGGCAAAGTAGGAAACAATACTCGACTACATTCCGCGAAAACAAAATAATTTCGGGCTGATTGCTTTGTATGGTGTTCTATTTGTGCCAATTTGATCTCGCGCGTCGACATGCAAAAGTCGACGCACGAGGCGCAAAGTCGACGTCGTGTTTTGAAACGCGACGTCGCCCTTTCCGTCGCGCGTCGACTTTTACAATGTTAAAGAGATAGGCCAAAACTCGACGTCGTATTTCAAAAGTCGACGTCGCCTTTTGGCCTATCTATTAGCATTGTAAAAGTCGACGCGCGACGGAGAGGGCGAGGTCGCCTTTTAAAACGCGACGTCGACTTTTTCCGTCGCGCGTCGAGTTTTGATTCTTCAAGAAGGCGACGCACGACGCGCGACGCGGAAAGTCGACGTCGCGTTTTGAAAGGCGACGTCGCCCTCTCCGTCGCGCGTCGACTTTTACAATGCTAAGAGATAGGCCAAAAGGCGACATCGACTTTTGAAACACGACGTCGAGTTTTGGCCTATCTCTTTAACATTGTAAAAGTCGACGCGCGACGGAAAGGGCGAGGTCGCGTTTCAAAACACGACGTCGACTTTTCGCGTCGCGCGTCGTGCGTCGACTTTTGCAAGTCGACGCGCGAGATCAAATTGGCACAAATAGAACACCATAGCTTTGCTTCGAATCCATGATCCACTCCGTGCGAAATAAAGAATAAACACAGATGATTAAAATAATATGTTTAGTTTTGGGGGACTTTGACCGGATGGATGCCCCCCACCCGCCCCATTCCTCCAGTGTGGGATTTTGTCAGCATATATTTTTTTGTCGGAATTCAAGCCGTCAAAACATGCACCCGTGTGCTAATCACGCTCTTAAATTACAAACATTTTAACGAGATATTTCGCAACTGCAAGGCATTCTATTCATTATGACAATCAAGAACTTACCCAGGAGTAAGAAAGAATGGAACATGTCGTGATGTGAGGTCTTGTCGCTTGATCCAACTCTCATATCCCTCCATAGATGACCATTTCAGAAATCTGAATATGGCATCTGCCTTTCACTTTATATACGCACAAGATACAAGTATATTCAGCAAGAGCCTCCGCCACTGTCTCATAAAGGCAGTATATGCTGTGAATTTTATTAGCTTATTGTGGGTGTAAAGTTCATGAAGTAACCATCATAACGGTTAAACCATGGCAGAGTAGGAGCAGGGTACTTAACAGTGTTTGACTTCCTCGATATCATACGAGAGCTCGACCCCCGGAAACTGACTGTACGACAATAACGCATTGTTCTATATCAAACTGAAAGTCGAGTGCCCCGAACGGAACTAGGCATGTCCAGTAGGATTTGAACCCACGACACCCTCTGATTTATATTAATCGTGGAGCGATTCTTATCTATGAAGTTACAAACGAGTGGTCGATAGAAGACGTTCTGTTGAATATAAAATGTTTTAAATGTATTATGACAGAAGCCATTTTAGGCATTTATATTACAAAATGAAGAGAGACACTATCGTCAAGTGAACAAAATCATAATTCGTTGTTAAGAAGCATGATATATTCGGTAAGCATGCATCACGTGTATTTTGCATAAAATTGTATTAATAATGATAGAGATATACAGTAACATCCAACAGTATCATTTGATGTAATTATACAATAACGATCGACATTTTGTTCGGATACCATAATTGATTCTCGCTTGTGTTCTTGACATATATATTTTTTTCTTTTGTCCCCATTAGACGTAGGCTAAGGCCCTCGCCGACTTGGTTATTGACAATGACATATTCTACAAAAATAAAGACTAAAACACTATATATAAATACTAAACTGTATGTCTATATTATATTAAAGTAACGAAACAATGAAAGACTCCATCTCCCTGAGTTGGGTAACGTACGAAACGTACACTGTTATAAATTACCGTTATTTCACAGTAAATGTATGTAGGAGTTTACAGTATATTTAATCGTAAACACAATAATCTGTAAGTTGAACTGCGATATTTCAGTTGACATCAACTGAAATGGGTAAACTGCGCACAAACATAACATAAAATTCCTGTTTTCTCTGAAAGGAGGTTGATATCTTTGCACACGAGACGCCAATTAGCAGGAAACATCCGATACAAGATACAACATTCGGAGTACTTTCAGAACACGCACTGGAAGGGACGCGGCGGCTAGCGTTAATTGTCAGATTATTATATGGTTTGGTTTTGGTTTTATTTGACTTGGAGGTGTGCCCAACTTATAAACCATATATTCGTGTAATAATTTCACAGATTCCTTTGTGATTATTCTCGAAACTTATGGTCACCGCATTTGTAAACACGAAGAGCTGAAATACGCGAACGAGCAATTGCCATATCGGCCTTCCAGAGACTTACGTTTCCCCGGAAACGATAATTGTAGACAACGGTGCCACATAATTATACAGTTTAAAGGATGTTAAAAAAAACAGTAATTGTAAATTACAGTCCAACCTAATTTACAGTTGAATGGCTGTCAGTAAACGGTAATTATAAAATACGGTGCAACATTTTACAGTTTAAAGCCTGTTGAAAAGCGGTAATTGTAAAATACGGTGCAACGTAATTTTACAGTTGAATGTACTGGCACCTTTTCTGCCAGTACATTTAACTGTGACTTTACGGTGTGATTTATAACAGTGTATGCTTAGCGATTGCTCCAAATCAAAGACATTACCATGCTTTTCTGTCACGCGCATGGGAATTTCAGTTGATCAAATAACACGGTAAACGACTAATATGAGCATACATGCCTTATATGTCAGTATAAGTCGACTAGCGTGTGCATCATCATCCTCGCGAGCCAGTGTATCGATCGATCTGCGAGGATTTAGGATTTTCCTGGACTTGTGAAAATGGTGCATCATCGGATTTGTCCGCCGCAAGGTAATTTCAACTAGTGCATGCACAGTTGTACCTATACTACACAGAAAAGCCAATATATCTGTTTGAGCATCCCATGAGAATAAACATCGCCGCTACATGCATGACGAAAGGCGATAAGAATAAGAGTAACTAGCTTTAGTTAACGCCGGTATTATATACAAACCAGAAAACCTTAGCTCTGAACGGGCTATTGACGGACGATAGATCGAGATTGAGGATTTAGGATTTTAGATATTCGCAGGATTTTAGATATTCGGAGGATTTTACATATTTATCCCAGACGGGAGTCCAAAACCCCTATCATGGATATTCCTGGGAATAGGAATATACCCACTGTTTTACATACTGCTTTATTTCTTTATATTTATGTAATTAACAAATTTGCCGTCTGCGAGGGCATGAAGGTGACATTGAATTACGGTGTTTGTGACTAAGACAAACAACAATACAACAATTCTTACTAGGTTGATGCAAGGTCATATGTAGGTTGATATTTGTGTTAAAATATACCAATCTGCTTTTACCCCAAACAATACATCATAAATATGGACAAACATGGACAAGATAATTCTCATGGTATTAATGAATTAGATAGGCCTATATTTTAATGTCCCTCCTGAACTCTAATAATTTATTCAATTGAATATAGGACCTCATGTCTGCAGATCAGCTCGGGAATATAATCAAGCCAATTTTATGCTGTAGAATGATGTCGACCAAGTCCAAGACAATATAGGCGTCGTTGGTCAAACTCACGTAATCGAGCTATGAGTTTCGAGTTTAAAACTACACAATGACCTCGTATATAGCTACACTTAATTATATTTAATGAAACAGGCCAAATATGCATTGACTGAAGTATCAGTCGTGTAAATTGCGGACTTATATCAGATCCGCTTTGATAAGCATACTGGGGCGGTTCAAACTGCCTTTGTTAGTCAAGAAACGCTAGAAGCCATTTAATAACTAAAACTTGAGGTCGTATGTAAGATCCTCATGGTGCTCATATGAGCAGAGACAATCAAAGCGTGACTGAGATAAATCATTCTCTAGATGACGACTTTACAAGGAATATCATATGAATTAAGAATACTGATCAGCGATACGGATTTGATATTTTTGGAACATTATGATATCTTGCCGGCATCACTGAAAACTGTTGACCGCTTCTCTATTACAGGAAACTAGCCTATGTGTATGTATACTATGCTATCTCTTTAGCCACGTTAGTTACGATTATCTGCATGTAACGTATACATGTAGACAAGTTGCGCATATGTATTGCTCGTTCATGCAAATACAATGAAGATCTTCAACGGGGGTGAGTTATGTCTTACTCAATTTTTTTGGCATTCTCTGCTTGTAGCTATATGTTGGCTTATTTTTGTGTGAGATCATGCCAAATCAGGCGTCGAGGGAAAATAGAGGGAAAATATATTTGATCACCGTGCTGAAATGACGCTGGGATAGTGTGTTGGTCAAAAAACAAACTGAGCTCCTCGGATGTCTACAGTACAATATAAAACAACCTCGGGCAAGTGCAGTTGCCACTCTACGAATATAACTGACATTTGACTAGGTTAGCGCAGACGTGCCATGTAAATACGATAGCTTTTAAGAATATAGGTATTTTATGGTTGATATTATTTTTTTTGCCGTTATATTTCAGCTAGTTGCCTAAATTAATAGCCAGGCAGCCCAGTCAAATATAATTCTACAAGATATTTGACATGAAAACAAGCAAATTCGCCGGTAATTCGGCTATGCCCCATCGTTTTATACTGACAGAATTATCTGCAGGTGCGTTATTGGCAATTCGATTCGGTAAATATTAATTTTGATGAGCATGGTGTCACATTCAGAGATGTGTGTTTATGTGATAGCGCTGCATGACTCGTGTTCATTCATATATCACAGACGACGAGAGAAATTAAGAATATCTGTTATATGGAACTGAAAGTCAGCAAAAGTTCTCGGTTGTTATTTAGACGAGCACGTGAGTAAAAATTCATATCTTTTTGAAATGCAAACCTCGCGTGGTACGAAAAATAAAATCAGAGGAAGAGAATAAGAGAACATCAGCTACCTCTTTTTGTCTACAACGATTAAATCTAGAGATACACCTGGACTCTTCCAAAAAGGTTAAACAACTGGTATCTCACTAGTAAAGATTCAGTGTGTCTGTCCGTTGGTTTGTTCGTGAATTGTCGTCACTGTAGTTTCAGTGAAACTTAGGATACAGGCGCTGTCAAGAAGAGGTATGGCCCATCAGTGGAAGAGGAACCGAAGATTTTATTTCATGTTTATTTATAATGTATACATACTATTTTCTCCATTTTCTTTAACTCCAGGGAGAATGTCAGGACATTTCGGCACCCTTTTTTCAGGCCAAATTATGCTGAAAATAAAGATTTTCACATTCTGTTTTTAACATCTGGTTATTACATATAAACAGACCATTTTAAGGATTACCAAGTTGTAGATTCTCTGATGGCGATTATCTGAGACTCTGAATTACCAATATACGAGTTGTCAGAGCATTTCCACCATAGCTCTCTAGATTTGTCTCTAATACCGCTTATGCCGGTGCTAGGGGCCGTGTGGTCATATCATCGAAGTTGCCACATGAACAGGTACAATAAAAGCCTACCTGAGATACAACACATATCACGATTCTTGGTATGTGCTTTAGAATAGGTTAACCGGAAGAATATAATGTGAAGTCATGTGGCTCTGTCAGTATGTCGGCACCTCTTCCCACTTCCCTTATATGTGTTGTAAATTTCGCTGATGGGTTGTTGTTATTGTAATCCTTAAGGCATGTCCAATGGATGATGCCAATCGTCACTCTGTAGTTTCCACTATGGGTTTTCACTTGTGGACACTCATGTACTATTGATTAAAACCGATGATGTTTTATTTTACTGGTAATAAAATATTCACCAAGTAACTAAAAGACAATTCCACATTTCACTATATGACATATCTGAATATTTGTGATTTTGCTTTTTGCCTTATGACAAAACCAATGCATATATGTAAAAAGTTGGAGAAATGTCGCAGATACTCGCAGTGAAGGAATCTACAACTTGGCAACACTTAAAATGGTCTGTTGATACGTTAAACGTATTTAAAAAAATGCAATTTGGCCTGAAAAACAAAGATGCCAAATTGTCGCGTGCCGAAATGTCCCTTCCCTTTGTGCTGAAACGTCGCGGATTCGGAGAAAGCATGCATGCACATTAGAACTCACTTAATTGCATACTGCTTAACTGAATATTCTACTCAATCGAATTGGCTGTGGAATGACAAATCTATGATTTGCCCCCATATCTAGGTCTGGTTAATGGGTATAGTCTAGATAAATGCATAAATATTCTTGGATTTAGGACATGTAATTAAGGGGTTTCCACTGTAATGTGATCCCCAGTTGTAAGCATACAGAGCAAACTGATATGTACATGTATTGTACCAGAGGCCGATACCTGTAACCTGTGACACAGGGGCTCCACATGCAGGGGAACAGGAAATAGGGAAGCGGGAGTTATCACTATAAATTGATTTTTGAAAGGCAAAAATGAATACAAGTAATTATGAATGGAACTCGATAATCATTGTATCGATTTGGAGCTCTGAAATTGTATGAAACATTATCATGATCCGATAGAAGTTGTATTCTATATGTATAACATAATATACGCTGTATTATATAAGATTATCAGCGAGAATAAATCGATCCTGTATATGAAAAACTATTACGACCTAAACCTATAAACAGTTAAGGCATGGGGGAGAAAGAGGGGGAGGGGCGGAAGGGTAATTTTAGCAGGGCCTATATAAAGGACAAAAGCTTTCCACAGTTATCTATATATTTGCTCAAGCATTATAATTTAAAACAGAATTTTTGGACGGTTTTTTGTAGATACTCATTTACGTACATGCTAGGTAAATTACAAAATAGTTAATTGAGACGATATAAATTCATCACAGGCACATTAAATTTGAGAGAGAAACCTCTCAATATTGTAGTACAACGTTCGCGGTGACCATGTTGAATTTTTCCATGATGATTGGGTCCGGGAAACATGCAAAACCCACAAGAGAATTCAATATCGGGGGCTCGGATACGGAAATGCTATCATATAAATGTGGTCAATGTGACATTATTGTAATGACATTTATTTGAAAAGCTCGAAAGAGCTCTTGATTTGAAAGACACAATGTACCACTGTGGAGACGTCAGTTGAAATGTCCGATACTTCACAAGATTACGTGACCTACTTAGTGGCAGGTTCTAATCAATAGGGGAACAGCTGTATAGCCGAGCTCCGTGGTTAACTCCCGGAACTTCAAGTTGTGCATGCATGTCGCTGATATCGGAATTCACAATAGATTTACTGTAGGGCACAACAAGATAGACATTATTTTGTGATGTCCAAACTGGAATTCTCAAAATGCCGGAAATTTGTTTACTGAAATCGCTGGGAATATTGTCCTTGTTTCGAATTATATTATATCGATATCTCATGTTGTTGTAATATTTTACAACTATACTGAGTATAAAAGTATATGGCAGGATGCCAGTACCTTTACTTGCGGTACAGACGTGACGTCCCATACAGTTTTTGTATAAGACTTGTTTGAGTCACATTTGATAAGAGCCTGAATATCCAATCCATCCTATATAGACTGTATCTTCCAGATTTGAAACACAGACAATGATACTCAGAGTAATGTTTTGATACTCAGAGCACGTAGTTTATTAACATGGCAGTGCAACTAACGTCACAGGACCTACGAAGTAGGGTAGGCATTAGGACTTCGACGCGAACTGAACTCTTGCCCCCCCCCCCCAGTTGAAATCCTGCCAATATTAAGATGGGCACAGCTCAAGTCAGGATCACGTGATTTTCATCAAAAATCACCAGAAATTTTCATCAAAAGTAGGTCAGCTCAGAATTTGCTGGTAACAGTCCCCTAATGCACCTTCATGCCAAAAATCAAGGTTCTAATGTCAACGGTTCTACTTATTTTGCCGACGAAAGGATTCGGATGGACTGACTGACTGACTGACTGACTGACTGACTGACTCACTCACTCATTACCGGACAATTTGCAAATGAGAGCCTAATTCGTAGGAAAATCATAATAAACTCCATACCCATGTAATTTATGGCCAGTCGCCCAGTGCCATATAACAGAATATAACTGCTCTTGGATTAGCGATATCCACGCTCGCGTATCAGTGTATCGACTGATCCTTTGGGAACGGTATATTGGTCAAAGACTTTCCCATGTTTCCGCAGGGTACACAGTCGGCTTCACGATTGGCAGACCTCTTGTGACTTGTGAACCCGACACCGTGTTTTCATAGTCCAGGCGATCACTGACCTATTGTGATTAAACACAGTATTCGGGAATTATTGGACTGGTTTCAGTAGACTTTTTAAATGAAATCATGTCATTTAACTTAGGGATAGGGAAAATAATTATTTTCCTGTAACCGACATGTACGACTCCAGGGTAGCCTACTGTATGATCGCTCTACATGAATATCGGTAAGAGAGAACGGAGAAGTCTTATCCACACTCACTGGACGATTCGTAGATAGCAATGTGATTGCAAGAAACTGTAGCGTGTGTTTATTTTTATCCAATTCTTGCTTGTATTATGTTGCTAAAATTCATTTGCGTGCACTTCGCCATCCATGAAGATGGCTTGTGAATCCGGCAGAGAACAGACTGGAGAAATCTGATAAATTACAGGTTTTCATACCACTTCGGAAACAGATATTGCCTGGACTTCCAAAATTTATAGGTATGAATAACTTTCGTATCATCCAAGAGGTGTGGTAGATCTGTAATTTTGAACAAGCAGGACATCACATGACTCGAAAATGGCGGGTTACGTTGGGGCTACGTCGGTAGACTTTAGCTGATTGGCTGATGAAGTCACGTGATATTGATTTCTGGAAATTCCCTCTTGCAGTTGCCGACAGTAGGCTGAACATGGATACACACGGTCCCAGGGTCAGTCTTACCGCGTATAGATGACCCAGATGGTTACAGGTTGGCTAAACTTGTCTATGAATAAGGCCTTTCTATTATGGATATTTTTTTTATAGATGACGGATTGCGCCTGAATGTCCGATCTGACGATTATATTTAGAATCTGGTATTCAATCAACACTATTTATTGATATATTTAAAGCAATACAACAGAATGGATGAAGCGGATTTGAAGATAGCGGCATCATAATGTTTTACCGCTATCATTGAAGACATTTCACCGCTTCTCTCTTGTAATAAACTACATTGTGTTCACTTCATTTTTATTTAGTGTCTGCTCGGATTTTATTGGCATTATAGGGTCAAACGAAAATGTACCTCAGTTGGACTCGAAGGGAAATATGTATGGACTAGGCCTTCCCTCTGAACGTCGGATATGAAGCATAGCGGAAATCACCACATGTACAAAACCTGGAGAACGGTTCTATTCACCGAAAAAATTAATGAACTGAAAAATGCTGATTTAAATTCCTCTTGCGGAAATACACTGCAAAAAATTGGCGACATGTTTAACGTCTCAAAATGAAACATGATTTTGTCCCAACTTTTGGGACATGTGAGTACGTACATATTTCATTTGGAAACCGCTTCACGTTTCAATTTGAAACACGTGTCGTCCTCATATGTGTTAATGGTGTCTCAATATTATACATGTCGTTATTAAACATGTGTTCGTTTGAAACATGTGACATCCCGCACAGTGAAAGATGTGTTGTATGTACATGTCTCAATCTGAAACATGTTACGGCCGACTATATGTTTCAAAATGAAACGTCTAAGCCCAAACACGACTTGGGACATGTCGCAACCGAAACGGTTCCGAACATGTCTCAAACTTGGAAGTGTTTCAAAATAGTCTATCTCCTATTACATGTTTCATCAGAAGCCAAGATCGCCTGTGAAAGAAACAGAAATACACGAAACAATTATTAAATTCAACATGCATCAGTTTTTATTCTCTTATCTTCGATGGAAGTCAAACTCGGGTATTAACCAACAATAACCATAGGTTACAGGCAGGAAAATATATAACAGAGAAGCCTGTTCCTCAGGTTAACAATGAATATGATAAGTCCAGACAGATACATGTTCGGTACATCATAATTACTGATGTGAACCCATTTATCATAGCGTGCAGATTCTTCATGACAATAATGTGCTCAAGTTTTGGTGAACTAGATCACACCAAATGGTACATTTACATTCAGATATTAACCAAAATGATAATTTACTTAAGTTGCCACATCGGCCTGTTGACATGACGCAGTCTAATCCAGCACACAGGAAGCAGTTCTCAACAGGGGTACTATATTACATACAGATACAGACCATACTTGCTGATTTAGATACATGAATGTCTGCAACTTGAAAATGACTTCTTATTATCTGCTCGCGGTAAATACAGTCGTTGAAATTCCATTCCGTTTCGGGGAATGGAATACGGATCGCAGATGGTTATTATAATCACGGAGTCCTGGACTCGTCTCGAGTTATTGCAACGGTGGTCACAGTCAGTGAGGAAGGAGGAACATTGTTTCACACACCAACAATATTCAATATTTTCATAAAGATGAAAAATAATATCCCCTCCTCCTGGTTTCATCTTCGCATATCCAAGTCGAATACTACACGTGTTGCCTTGGCTGAACATAACACAATATCTGATCAGAATACGAGTTTGGTGATGTCATAGCTCTATAAATATTCTGTGATCCATATTATGAGGAGTGCAATGTATGACCGCTTTAAAATTCAAATTTGATTGGCTATTCGAAAGAAATTAACATCAATACAACCACCACTTGCCATATTTGGAAATCACACAGGCTGACATCAAAGAAAATCCTCGCTGCACTGTGTTGGCAAGCTCCTATCTTGATTGGCTATCTGACATCACATCCGTTCCTCAGTTTGAACAGTTTACTCTATTCATTAGGTCAAGGTAAATGACGGAGCAGTATTTAACTTGAAATGTGAAGATGCCTGGTTTGGTGTCATTTGTGTCACACAGTGGCCGAATCCCGCGCAAGGCTGTAATCGTATATAGAGCAATCGTATTGACTTTGTACAGAAAATCTCCTGATGCGCTACACACATTTAAAATGCTGGATGTAGCTTTGCCCACACAGACAACACAGTTGTTGTTTCTTCCAACGCGCACTGTCATTGGTGCCCCATCAATTCACTCTTTTTTTTATAGCAACCCTGCTGTGTATTTTGTTGGTATGAATGTTTAACGAGATCACTCTTTACCCTCCCAAACATGAAGGGGCATCATGCCCTCACCCCAAACTTTCTACGCTATATCTCCGAAACAACAAATTCATAGGAGCTGACACTGCGTGATTTCACAGCGTATTATATTTGAGTCAGTTTGTCCCTATTACCCCTCACAGAAAAGGATCATTGGTAAATTTATAGTGGGGGTCATGTGGTGTACCAGAAAAGTGGTGCTTTATCGGTTACTTCGAGGTTTTTTTATCTTTGGGCGGAGGGGGGGGGGGTAAAAGAGTGCATGAACTGGATAATTCTTCGCTACTGTACTATGTAGTTTACTTCGGAGAACGTTGCACAAATAAACGAAATGGAAAATCTGACCGAAAAATCGTATTTGGAATATGACGTAACTGTGAAGTGTTCAAGGATAGGATTTGTTTTATTTTTGCACTTTCTAGCAGAGCGGACCCTAAGATATATTGTGGGTGCTTTTAGACACAATGAGTAAATAAAATATTTAGTGGGGAGGAGTCGTCTCTTCCCAGGCCTTGGCAGGCCTCAAATACCCTAGGCCTGGAAGAGTTATATTATGATGCAAATAATTCAATTAAATTGGTCGGTCTATTTATTCTCAATACCGACAGATATATTCACGATCGCTAAAGACCAGAAATAAATTTTTGGAAGCCAGTGCTTCCATGCATCAGGCAGCATTATCCGTCTTTTATACTGTGTTTCTTGAGACATGTCGCCATTGCGACTTGGTTGTACGTGTTTCGGCTTTGATGTTTCAAACAGCTATTCGGGTCATTATAGTGAAACGGCAACGCGAGTGAAACATGTCACAACCCTCAAATAGCTGTATTCTTACGTCTATGAGACATGTTTTCATGGAAAAACAGGGTGAAACATTTAGCATTATGAAGCATCTCACATGTTACCCATCTCAAAATGAAACGTTAAACATGTAACCGCTTTTTGCAGTTCATGAGTTCATGAACTATTTTATTTGACATAAGATATTTTTCATGGAAAAACAGGGTGAAACATGTAGCTGCAATTAGACACAAGTTACGAAACGTGACGCCATAGATCTTGCACGCTACGCTCGTATCTTGCTAGCAGCAAGCGATATGTGTCGCCAGTAGAGGCGAGTAGAGGCGTTTGGCGGTATAGCCCTGTTTTATCAATTTCTGCAATAATGTTTCGTGACGTTGATTAAAATCGTCACATTTAACACAGTATCTAGCAAATACTACTACGCAAGATATGTATACGCCATATGTCTGTCCCACTGGAATATTGCTGCCCAGAAAAGGGATAGTTTACGATGTCGGAATTGTTTTTTATCTTTTTTGTCTTAAAGTCGACGAGAGAGAAGGCCCGCTTCATTTTTACAGATAGTCCGGGATGTTAGGGCATAAAAGGGACTGTTTGGTTCAGATTCTTCCAAAAGCACCAAATTTGGCCCATATGTCGCCCATACAATACCTTTTCGATTTTTGACGGGCGCCAAGGTAGTCGCCCCCTGTGGCCGCCATATTGGCGAAATTCATTATGGCCGCCACCCGGGTTAGAGGTCAATCGTATTTAAAACAATAAAATGGCTAGAATCATGAATAATACAACTTTTTAGTGGTTATCGGTGTCGGGGAATCTGATTCTGATCTTATTTCAACGATTTGAGGTCAAGGTCACCCTAAAGGTCATTTTGGGGTCGAATTCCTCATTTTTAGTGGTTTTTAGTCGAGATATACAAACTAACTCATTTTATCGATTTTCGGGGTTGAGTAACCCGAATCTGGCCATATTTTGACAATTTGAGGCAATATTGCATGTGAGGTTCACGACAGAGGTCACCCGAAACAGAGATCAACCGGAGGTCAGTCATAGGAAACACCAAAAGGGCTAGAATCACAAATAATACCATTGGGCTTTGTGGCATCGGAGAATTAGATTCTGACCTTATTTTGACGATTTGAGGTCATGGTCACCTCATTTGAGAATTAAAAGTCAAAGATCAACAGTTGCTACTAAAAACAATCGAAACAAGATTATTCAGGAACAAATGTTACTAAAATACTTCGGAGATGACATCTGCTGACAAAATGCTATAATTATGCCGCTACGTGCATTTAAATGTTCAAAATACAAAACAAAGACCGCTTAAGCAACAGTATACCAATGATTACTTTTACTACCTATGCCTTCTGGCTTGCGCTCTATGATGCCAGCAATAAATAATACTTGTCATCACCGCCCTCGTTATTAACGCACCCGCCTTCGCATTTGCAGAGGGTCGTGTATCGGACATCGGCACAGTTGCATTTGCACCTTCCCGTGCATGCCTTGAGTCAGCCTCAGTGCATGAGAATGGCATATGCCATAGAAGTGTCGCTGAGAGTGGTCCATAGCGGTTGCCATGTACTGGTGCAATCTTTGTGCCAGCTCCACTCACTGAAGTCAGGGATTTCCTGCTGGAGTGAAGCGACTCCAGTAGAAACTCGCTTGCAGCAGCACTCGCTTCACATGCTGCAAAAGCGCGGCTTGGGAGGTGGGATGTTTTCCAGCGATCTGGTTGCAGTAGTGAAGAGGTGATGCTTGGCCTCATTGACACCGGCTGCATCACATCCCTTGCTGTACATTAGTACGATGAAGCGTTCTATAAGCTCCATATGCACGGACTCGAGAGTGTCAGGATCATGCGTGAGAGCCACTAGTGTGTCGGTGGGGTCCGATATGCTTGTACAGGCTGCCCAGGCGGTCCTTCTGCCACATCCAAGAAACTGTGAATTCGTCTTGCACCCCGTTAAGCTGTGAAAGAGAGGTAGTGCCACGGATTTTGACGGACCAAGATCGGAACAGATGGTTTGGACTGGAATGCCACAATACTTTTTCCTGAACCCCTAAAATCCCGAAGTATGAATGGATCAGCGGCTTCTTAAAAAATGTTAACAAAAAGGAGCCGTTCTCATTCATCAGCACACAGATCTCCAAGACTGACATGAGCGGAAAGCTCCTTCTGTGTACCCGTTTTGAGTCCGTGTTCTTCAACAGGCGTTGTGACCTCACAATACTTCAACCGTGCAACCATTCCGAGGCGGACACCAGGGTCCTCCTGCATCTAGCACATGCCACGGAGGAGGGTCATACAACAGCCTATGTTCGCACGATGGACAGCGATGTCCGGTCTTTGGAGACCCTCGGTCTATCGGAACTCTTGGTGGACTTCGAAATATTGTGACATTCAGTCCATACCATTTGTTCCGATCTCGGTCCGTCAAATCCTTGGCACTACCCCTCTTCCACAGCCTTACTGGGTGCGACCCGACTTCACAGTTTCTTGATAGCGCAAGCCAGAAGTTATAGGTACTAATAATCATTGGTATATTGTAGCTAAAGCGGTCTTTGAATTGTATTTCGAACATTTAAATACACATAGCGGCGTAGCGGCATAGTTATAGCATTTTGTCAGCAGATGTCATCTCCGAAGTATTTTAATATAATTTGGTCCTGAATAATCTTCGTTCGATTGTTCTTAGTGGTAACTGTTGATCTTTGACCTTTGACCCCAAAATGGGTTGACCTCAAATCTTCAAAATAAGATCAGAATCGGAGAATGCCACAAACCTCTATGGTATTATTTGTGGTTCTTTTGGTGTTATACCTATACAATTGACCTCTGGTTCGGATGACCTCTATCGCGAGTCTCAAATGAAATATTGCCCCGAATCGCCAAAATAAGGCCAGATTCGGGTTACTCAACCCTGGAAACCAATAGAGTGAGGCAGTTTATATATCTTGCCCCAAAACCACTGATAATGGCGAATTTGTCCCCAAAATGCCCTTTAGGGTGACCTTAAAGGTTACCTTGACCTAAAATCGTTGAAATAAGATCACAATCGCATTCTCCGACCCCCCAAAACCACTAAAAAGTGCTATTATTCACATTTCTACCCCATTTAGTTATTTAACTACGATTGATCTCTAACCCGGGTGGCGACCATATTGAATTTCGCCGAATATGGCGGCCCTAGGGGGCGCCCGTCTTGGCGCCCGTCAAAAATCGAAATACATGTAGTATGGTATGGGCGACATATGGACCAAATTTGGTGCTTTTGGAAGAATGTGAACCAAAAATCCCTAACAGCCCTGACTAAGATATATATGTCTAAATATGATGGTCCGTTAAGGCTATCTGTAGTTTCCTTCCAATCCAGTGAAGGGTGTTATATTCTTCACTGTGTCATTTATATAACGATTACCCACAGCGATTGGATCGTCTATATAACGTTTCGTGAATGAGAAGGAAAGGCTTTGAAACGATCGTTTTTTTGGGGGCGTATTCATAAGAGAACAGATATACGTTAGCCAACAGGGGTGCACAATTAGAACCCATTGGAATACCTTTTTCCTGTCGATATACTGTGTTGCCGAATTTCACATAAAATATTTTTAATGAGAAATTCAATCAACTCTATAAACAAAGAAACATCCCATGAATGATATCCCTTGGTAAAAAAAGAAGTTTGCTGGCGTGGAGCAGTAACATAAGAAAAAGAACGAAAACACTTTTTCAACTTCAGACTGGTATATATCGAGTGAAGGCATCTTCCACACCGGGGTCGATAAAGGTGAAAAAAGAAGTTTGCTGGCGTGGAGAAGTAATATAAGAAAAAGAACAAAAAAACCTTCTCAATTTCAAAACGCCCTCAATATCAAAGTAATTCCGCTGCCCCAACGACTTTAGTTTATTCCGAAACTTGCTAGTCTTTGTTTGCTACGGTGATGTAAACTGGTGAATATATGGAACAGCCGGCCCCCAATATAGCTAAGATTCATAGCGTCTCCCTTCCCTCAACGCTATGCCGACAAATACATTTCCCTGGTGGTAACTCGAACATCTCCATGGCGCACTTATTATTACCTTTGCGCCCTATTGGACCCTCATTAACTTGAGAAAATGGGCCGCCATGAATAAAAATACCATAGTCGATGTTGTGATCATCATCCCCTGTATACACGGGGTCAATAATGACGGAAATGCCCATCTTCTTGACCCTCGATTTCAAATGATTTTGAGGCTCCATAGGGATAATTTTAACGTCTGTAATTAATATATGACCAACGAAGGGCCAGCTAGTCTGCCATTTCTGTATTTTTATTCATGGCGGCCCATTTTCTCAAGTTAATGAAGGTCCAATAGGGCGCAAAGGTAATAATAAATGCGCCATGGAGATGTTCGAGTTATCACCAGGGAAATGTATTTGTCATCGGCATAGCGTTGAGGGAAGGGAGACGCTATGAATCTTAGCTATATTGGGGGCCGACTGTTCCATATATTCACCAGTTTACATCACCGTAGCAAACAAAGACTAGCAAGTTTCGGAATAAACTAAAGTCGTTGGGGCAGCGGAATTACTTTGATATTGAGGGCGTTTTATGTTCGAACACTTGTGCGTGTGCGTGTGTGTGCGCGTATGTGTGTGCGTAGAGGCGCGATAGTGATTATCATGACGGTAGCCATTTCAAGAAATCATCTCTGAATTTCAATCAGAGTCCGCAATTTCCAATATTAAGAAAGGTAAATACCACAAATCTTCTTCTGATTCTTTTTCTACGACCAAATCTCCGCAGAGAAGAACAAGGAAATCAGTAGTATATAAAACACCGATTCCCGCCGATTTATGCAAATGAGATGACGTCACGTGACTGACCTTTCTCACCTCCAACCCAGAAGAGTTCCAATCTAGGGGGAGGTAACTCTGGGTGACTATAGTTCCGGCAAAGGTCCCTGGGTATGTATATTCCTCCGCGGTAATGCGGTCTGCCGGTGATGCGGTCACGGAAGAAAGCTTCCGCGGAGAAAAAGTAGTCCCTAGACTGGAAATACGCTGCATGGACCGATTGGGTCGAGTGAGGTATCCATGTGAAGCATTCGTGAAGGGGCATCTGATGGGGTGGGTGTGGTGTTGAAATATCGTCATTCTGCGCATGCGCAGTATATAAAACTGAAATTCCCGCTCTTTTATGCAAATGAGATGACGTCACAGAGCTCTCGTCCAATCAGAAGCGAGTATTTTGACCCGGGGCATTATGGGCCATAGCCAAGATGGCGGCGTCTGCCTTCTGGTTCAAGATGGCGGCACGGCCGGTGTCATCTCCGGCAATGTCCGGCCCTCTCCGGGACAATAGATAGCCTTTGCAGGTCAAAAATAGTTCCATGTATTCATCCGCGGTGATGCGGTCTGGTGGTGATGTGGTCTGCCTCCGCGGGCAGAAAGTAGTCCCACGCACTGTACACCCTGGCTGGGGGTTTCCCCCGGCCGCAGCGCGCTACATAGAACTTATAGTCATCAACTTAATCTATACGTGTTGGTCGAGTCTTCACTCGCCGTATACACGCAGCTCAATGAAATGCCCGCTCCAAACCTAGACCAAATACACGTACTTGGTCTGTGGGTTGATTTCATTGGCTCTCTCTATTTTACTATTGTGCTCTCGCATTCTAACATTGATGGGTTACATTTTGGCCCCATCCTACACCACTGATTTCAGTTTAACTGAATCTCCACATTGGGCATTGATGCATTATGAATAAAACACACAAGACAGGGTTTTTTGGTGAGATCTCATTTTGTTTTTATTCAGTAACAACAGCAACGTGAGAACAACCATGTGAAAATTGAAGCCCAGAACAGGGGGTGCCTTATCAAAGGCGGTTGGTACCCATACAATTATTGAACCTATATGCAACAGTTAATTCGGTGCAATATCATCAGTACTCATAGAACATATATATCAAAGGCGTTTGGTACCCATACAAATTGAATTATAGAACAGTTCCTTAGTCCAGCGGAATATTCGCAGTGTTCGTATTTATCACTCTAAATGTCAAGATAGGTTGTAGTCACACCATCGGGCAGGACTTTGCGCTTGGGGTAAAAGTATGTGAAGGCGTCCCGTTCCTGGGTATACGAGCGCATCTGGTGGTCGATGATACGGAAACCTCGGTTAGTGCCACTCACACTGGCCTGGCTCTGGAGGACATTCAGGTACAGAGCCTTGCTGATGTTAGAGTCGCGTCGACTCACCCCCTTACAACTGAATTTGTTGTCATCACCGTCACAAAAGTAAGTTTTCGAACACAGGGCGATCATGGCATCACCGCGCCACTCTAGTTTAAACAGGCCGGGTGTCCGCTTGTCGTAGGGTGTAGTGGTCGCGTCGGGGTAGCCACTGGTCCCGTTCCGCCTCATATTGTGCACGTAATTCTGGTTTGACGAGTGACTCCCAGTCCGGGTTGGAAACAGCCATGTATGCTGAGTCGGTATCCATTTCTATCAATTGCCAGTCTGATTGGTGGAAATACACGCCCATGAAATCGTATATGAATTCCAGCATTCGCAGTTTGGCCAGCTGGTACACCATGCATCCTATTTGGAGCGGCAGGTTATAGGTGATGGTCTTTTTGGCTGACGTCACTTCGTAGGTGGTGTCGTCAATCATCTCCATGTGTCGGTATAGCGGCGAATTCACTTTTTTGCGGGCTTGTTCCGTGGTACAAATGTTCACGGTCACGTGACGGTCCTGGTTCGTTACCGTTTTTCCATATCCGCTGTTCCCAAGTAATTTCATCGTTTCTCCGATGATGGCTTTGCTGGGGTCGGCGTCTCCTTGGCGACGGGCGGTAGTCACGTCGTTCGCGAACTTCTCAAAACAAGCCTGGGGGGTATATTCTATGACTTGGTATATTTTCGTAATTTCCAGTCCGTGCCGCATATACCACTGAAGCAGAGGGGTACCGAGCAAGATTTTTTCGCCAAACATGCTGCCGATCAACATACGCTGTGGTCGCGTTAGGTAGTCGTGTTCTTCAGCGTATGTGCGCATATGAGCTCCGATATCATCTCGACTCACCTCGGTGTTTTTGAAG
>JAVTVY010050760.1:0-25475 GCA_036873755.1 Hanleya hanleyi | reverse complement strand
TGTACATTTTTAATAAGACCCCCCCCCCCCCCTCCCCATGAAAACTTTAAAAAAAAAAAATTGGAGGGATCAGCGAACTCTGGGCTTCCACATAGAAATAATGTCTTGAAATGATATGTAAATTAAACGGATGTGGATTATGTAATTAGAGTATCTACATGTGTATTAAACAGACCATCATCTATTGATGTAGTTTCAACATGTATCTAAAATCAGATATTATCACCGCGAGCGCACCACGTGTAGTGGTGTGTTATAGGCCTGTTTTGTTTGTGCTTCAGGAAGTCAAATGGAGTCGGGATGCGTGTTTATGCGAAACAAACGTGAAAAATCGACCATAGAGGTCCATGTCCCCCGCTAGCAGCACCATGCAGTTATGGTGGATTACATCCACCATAACTGGCGCTGCTGCTGCGGGGGCCATGGACCTCTATGGTCGATTTTTTTTGGTCGATGATATCTCATATCATTGATGAAGAGCATGATTTGAAAATGGACATATTGCTGATGAGCTTAACATAATCTAATACAGCGGATGGCACCCATATTGGATAATGCACATCCATAAAACATAATACCAACTGTCCTCTCACCAATGTCCATGCACTCCCCAAGTTTGAAGCAGATTGATTGAATCGTTCTAGAGTCATTGTCCAGACAAAATCTAAATGCTGAAAATCTAAGATGACTGATGGTGGCCATCTTGGATTACACAGGTAAATGAAAAGCAATGACAACTGTCCTCTCACCGATGTCAAGCCAAACTGCAAATTTGAAGTCGATCAGTTGAATTATTCTAGAGTTGTTGTCCAGACAAGATGCAACTGCTTAAAAAATGCAACATACTCCAATATTGCTGGTAGATGGCAGCCAAATTGGATTATGCTCGTTCATGAACACAATCCTAACCGGGATCTCACCAAGGTCAAGGGACTCCCCAAGTTTGAAGCAGATCAGTTGAATCGTACTCCAGCTATTGTCCGGACAAGATCAAACTGCTTAAAATCCAATGAAATCTAGTATGGCTGATGGTGGCCATATTGGATTAAGCACATCCTTGAAAAACAATTCCAATCTACCTCTCAGCAATGTCAAGGCACTCCCCAGGTATGAACTAGATCGGTTGAATCGTTCTCGAGTTATTGTCCGGACAAGATCCAACTGCTTATAATCCAATATGGCTGACGGCGGCCATATTAGATCACGCACATTGCTGAAAAACAATCCCAACCGTCCTCTCACCAATGTCAAGGCACATCCCAAGTTTGAAGTTGATCGGTTAAATCGTTCACGAGTTATTGTCCGGACAAGAAAATCTAAGATCCAACTGCTTATAATCCAATATGACTGACGGCGGCCATATTGGATTATGCACATTGCTGAAAAACAATCCCAACTGTCCTCTCACCGATGTCAAGGCACTCCCCAAGTTTGAAGTAGATCAGTTGAATCGTACTCCAGTTATTGTCCGGACAAGATCAAACTGCTTAAAATCCAATGAAATTCAATATGACTGATGGTGGCCATATTGGATTAAGCACGTCCTTGAAAAACAATCCTAATCCTCCTCTCAACAATGTCAAGGCACTCCCCAATATGAAGTAGATCGGTTGAATCATTCTCGAGTTATTGTCCGGACAAGATGCAACTGTTTATAATCCAATATGGCTGACGGCGGCCATATTAGATCACGAACATTGCTGAAAAACAATCCCAACCGTCCTCTCACCAATGTCAAGGCACATCCCAAGTTTGAAGTTGATCGGTTAAATCGTTCACGAGTTATTGTCCGGACAAGAAAATCTAAGATCCAACTGCTTATAATCCAATATGACTGACGGCGGCCATATTGTATTATGTACATTGCTGAAAAACAATCCCAACCGTCCTCTCACCGATGTCAAGGCACTCCCCAAGTTTGAAGTAGATCAGTTGAATCGTACTCCAGTTATTGTCCGGACAAGATCAAACTGCTTAAAATCCAATGAAATTCAATATGGCTGATGGTGGCCATATTGGATTAAGCACGTCCTTGAAAAACAATCCTAATCCTCCTCTCAACAATGTCAAGGCACTCCCCAATATGAAGTAGATCGGTTGAATCATTCTCGAGTTATTGTCCGGACAAGATGCAACTGTTTATAATCCAATATGGCTGACGGCGGCCATATTAGATTACGCACATTGCTGAAAAACAACCCCAACCGTCCTCTCACCAATGTCAAGGCACACCCCAAGTTTGAAGTTGATCGGTTAATTAACGAGTTATTGTCCGGACAAGAAAATCTAAGATCCAACTGCTTATAATCCAATATGGCTGACGGCGGCCATATTGGATTATGCACATTGCTGAAAAACAAAATTCCAACCGTCCGCTCACCGATGTCAAGGCACTCCCCAAGTTTGAAGTAGATCAGTTGAATCGTACTCCAGTTATTGTCCGGACAAGATCAAACTGCTTAAAATCCAATGAAATCCAATATGGCTGATGGTGGCCATATTGGATTAAGCACGTCCTTGAAAAACAATCCTAATCCTCCTCTCAACAATGTCAAGGCACTCCCCATATATGAAGTCGATCGGTTGAATCATTCTCGAGTTCTTGTCCGGACAAGATCCAACTGCTTATAATCCAATATGGCTGACGGCGGCCATATTAGATTACGCACATTGCTGAAAAACAATCCCAACCGTCCTCTCACCAATGTCAAGGCACACTCCAAGTTTTAAGTTGATCGGTTAAATCGTTCACGAGTTATTCTCCGGACAAGAAAATCTAAGATCCAACTGCTTATAATCCAAATGGCTGACGGCGGCCATATTGGATTACGCACATTGCTGAAAAACAATCCCAACCGTCCTCTCGCCAATGTCAAGGCACACCCCAAGTTTGAAGTTGATCGGTTAAATCGTTCACGAGTTATTGTCCGGACAAGAAAATCTTACGGAATTACGGAACTACGGAATTACGGAATAACGGAATTACGGAATAACGGAATTACGAACACCGGTGTTTCTAAGTCTCCCCCCCTAAGTAGCGGGGGACAAAAATACAACCATAAATCTACATACAGTTTGTTCAGATTTATTTCCGGGAAAATATGTCAAACGCGTCTCCGGCGACCGGGGACCCCGGAGCTTCCGGGCCCCTGGACCCTCGCCTTTTGGGCTGTGAGGATTCGTTTATTTTAGCTTTGTGTAAATGAATCGGTATCACATTGGTTCTAATGTTCCATGATGTGAAGGTCATCGTTTTTTGTGTTAAATATAACTAGAAAGTCAAATGGATTCAGGCATGAAGTATGATTTTTTCAATATCGATGCCTGCTTATAAATGCAAAACAAACTTGAAAATAGAACCATCAATCTGCATACATTATGTTCGAATTTATTTCGGAGCTACCGGGGCCTGGGCGGCCCCTGGGCCCTCGCCTGTTGGGCTGTGAAGATTTCCTTGTTTTATCTTTGTGTGAATGAATCGTATCGGTAGGCGTATTGGTTTCCCTTCAATGAACTAAAGGTCATCGTTTTGTATGTGTTAAATATAACTAGAAAGTCAAATGGATACAGGCATGAGGTGCGGGTTTTTTTCAATATCGATGAGTGCTTATAATTGCGAAAAAATTGCGAAAATAGAACCATAAATCTGCATACATTATGATGAGTTTTATTTCCAGGAAAACGCTCAGAACGCATCTCCAGTGATCTAGGACCCCGGGGCTTTGTTCGGAACAAATGTTCGTGAGATGGTTTGATATTGCGAAGTGTTTTGCCGACGAACAAGTTTTTGTGGTCTGTGTGCGGTGAATGCGAACATTTCTCAGAACATTTTCCAAGTATTATTTCCAATCAACAATGTTTATGTTCTAAAGTCCAACGCACATAGCGAACAGTTTGTTAGAACAAAAAAATTGTTTCGTGCTTTTGCCAGTTTTTGCTCCTGCTCCCCGCACACAGCGAACATTTCATCTCGAAACAAACCGAAAGCGTCGCAAGTAGACGTATACAGCCTCCAGTCGCATGAGCGCGGCTCGCCTGTTGATTGGTAAAATCTTAATGGAAAATGTTCCGAGAAATGTTCGCTGTCACCGCACACAGACGACAAAATTTGTTTCAGGGCAATACATGTTTGCAATATCAAACAATTAAGTTTGATCTCACGAAAATTTGTTTCGAACAGACGCTTTCTGTTTTTGGATCCCGCACACAGCAAACAAAAAACAGCTCAGAACACTGTTTTTATTCAAATCGTTCGCTGTGCGCGTTGGTTGGGATTGAGGAGGATTCGTGGGTCCAAGGATTGCGGTCCAGAAAGTGCGGACTTAACATCCAATCTTTCCCCCCGACTCTCCATGCAGACACCACCCCCTCCCCGCAGAAGCCACCACATTAACACCAACATCAACCCTCTCTTTCACATTGTCACCGCGGTTCACGTCACGCCTCACCACCAACAAACGCATAGGTACTCACATTAGCTGTACATGGAGTTTCAAAGTACTTGCTCTCACTAGCGTATGTGACACGACATCAGCGACAACATAATTTTTCTCCACCGCGCGCGGTCAGATGCAAAAATCCAGGTCTGCAGGTCTAAAAAGGTAGAGGAAGGCGGGGCAAACCGGAACCACGGGACAAAACCACACCGTACGACCCTGTACTGCGGTGGGAAAAAATCAATCCAATTTTTTTTTTACCCTATAAACTAAAAAGTACCTGGATAAACAGCATTTTGGCGGTTTAATTTTAAATACTGAGTATGTACCTTTAATCCACCTGTTGGCATATCATGGCCATACTATATAGAGCACAAGGGAGCGCTCAAAGTTAGGGGTTCCGTTTTGTCCCACCTTCCCCTATCCAGTGACGATCTGGGGTCAAGGAGTGCACCGGGTATTCACTGACGATCTAGAGTGACAGAGTGCAACCAGTTGGATGGGGGAAACTTGAACTTTTGGTTTGGGTACCTCATCAAAACTTACAAGACTGCTCTTGTGGATCGGCGGATGATCTGGAAGCTGAAGGGGAATTCACTGGTGATATTGACCTCATACATGGGGTTTGATGCCCTGGTGTTCGGCATGGACATCGGCACGGGGACCTTGTACCGTCCATCGTCTGTCGCATCGTCGACCTACCAAAATATAAACAAATTTAACAAATCTTAATTGCGAGTTTGTCTTTAAATCGAACTCAAATTTTGCATCTTGATATGGTAAAATCGGAATCTCTGAAGAAATTATACTTAATACTAATGATGATTATGTACAATAGCATTTTCTGGATCTTAAGTTTTGCCCAGATGCACTGTGTCGAACAGTCACTCTGCCTGGTTTTGGCGGAGACCCATGGCTAAATTTAACCATGATGGGTTGGACCTTATATTATAAAGAGCCGTAATGATACAATCGCTATGGAGAGCTTTTGAGGAATCCTATCACGAAACGATATCGATTTACGAGCATTGGAACCAGCCGAGGCAATAATGTAAGTAGTGTACAAAGTGTGTGAACTATATAGAATATACGATGAGAGGGGTCTCGAAACAATTGATTGAATTTTGCTGACAGGCAAGTATGAAGTGGACGTGTTGGGGACCAGGGGGACTATCCTTGGTCCAAATGGGTCGTGTGAGGCGTCATATCGAAGTACTCGTAGAGTAGCGTCCGACTGGGGTTGTGTGTAGTGGGAAGTTCCGCCAATCTGCGCATGCACAGGCGTGAAGTGGTGGAAAAAGGGAATTTGAGTGGACGTACGTGCTGGGGTCGAGACGGACCATCCGTGGTCAAAATGGGTCATGTGGGGCATCATATATAAGTGCTCGTGAATAAGCGTCCGACTGGGATGGTGTGGTGAAAAGTGCCGTCAATCTGCGCATGAGCAGTGGGAAAATTGTAGAAAAGAGGCATTTGTGTGGACGTTTTGGGTAGAAATGGACCATCCGTGGTCCAAATGAGCCACGTGAGGTGTCATATTGAAGCACTCATGGAGTAGCGTCCGGCTGCACTGGTGTGTAATGGAAGTGCTGTAAATCTGCGCATGCACAGTCGGGGAGTAGTAGAAAAAGGGCATTTGAGTGGACCTTTTGGGGGTAGATGGGGACCATCCGTGGTCCAAATGGGCCGACTGGGGTGTCCTATTGAAGCGTACGCGGAGTAAAGTCCGACTGGCGTGGTGGTGATGGAAATGCCGTCAATCTGCGCATGCACATTAGGGAAGTAGTAGAGACATGAGCAGTGTGACTAACGTCACAGGACCTATGAAGTAGGGTAGGCATTAGGACTCCGACGCGAGCTGAACTCTTGGAAATCCCCACCTCCAGTTGAAATCCTGCCTATATTAAGATGGGCACTGCCCAAGTCAGAATCACCAGTGATTTTCATCAAAAATCACCAGAAATTTTCATCAAAAGTAGGTCAGCTCAGAACTTGTTGGTAACAGTCTCCTAATGCGCCTTCTTTCCAAAAATAAATAACGATCGCCAATTTAATTTTACAATTTTTTAACTAAAGGAAACAGATTGAATAATAAAAAGTTCAGTAGATTTCAGGCTTTACGTGTGAAAATACATTTACATCTCTTTAATGGTTTTCAGTGCCCTTGTCCAGGACAAAAACAACTTTTTGAATCGCATTATTTTCCCAACAATACAACAAATTCTTATATATAGTTCTATAATAGAAAGGTAGCATTTATGTAGTTTACGATAATTCAACTCAAGACCAACACCTTCTCGACACAAGATAATAATGATTCTGTCATTCTCCTGAGCATGACCGGTACAAAGACGAATAAATAGCATCTATACATCACGTTGTTATCTAGATATATGAGACAACACATTTTGGGTATCGGCAATCTGATGAATGTAGAATTTGAGGATTGTATTTAGCATCTTAAATACAGCCTATTAATACTGATTACATATCTGTTCAATTTCGTTTCCCATAGTGTAGCAGTTATTCAAAACATGTGTGTATATAAGAAAAGTGTGTGTCTCAAGTTAATGACAGCTGTTCAAATGTCCCCTGGAACGGTAATAAATTAATAAAGACGTCAACATGTGAACTCATAGAATCTGCACTGTCGATGGTTTAATGTAATACCGGTACCATCTGTTGTGATATTTTTTTTAGCTCACAGACAGATCTGTTTATTTTTGTCTCCCCTGCTCTGACCTCTAAGAACAATTTAATTATTACACCATGGCAGTATTAACTGCATTCTCGAATCCCAAGCCTATCAGACTGTTAGTTGTGATCTGTTTATAGGCCTATTGGGGATGACCCAGTTACACTGCTGTGACCTTTGGCTCTCAAAACAATTACGGGTGGCATATCCCACCAGGTTTTGTACTGGGTTATATATACAGTGAAACATACAGCCAAGGGTTCCCGATGGGCATGACAGTGCACTCACTGAGCCATAAATAAATAATAAAAAAAATAATTATAAATCAAATTTTCATCAGAATTCGGTCAGCTCAGAACTTGCTACTAACAATGCTCTAATGCACGTTCATGCCAAAAATCAAGTTCTAATGTCAACGGTTCTTCTTATTTTGCCGACGAAAGGATTTCGGATGGACTGACTGACTATCACTCACACACTCATTACCGGACAATTTGCGATCTGTAGCCTACTTCGTAGGAAAACAGCTTACATGATACCAACAAAATGTTCCAACACAAGCTGATAAATTCCTTGGGTGGCTTGCAGGATGGCTTTGTTTCACCCTCAGTAAACTTTTATCATTGTTGCTCACACAGACTGATCTGAAGGATGATACCACATCTTTCTTTGTTCTGCTGGGTTATTGCACCAGGCTGACTTAATTGGTTGATGTAGGATATTTCACCACCAGTGGGCAATTTGACCTGAATTTGGATGTGAAACACGTTAAAGGCCACAGTTTACATATATCTATAACAATATACTGAATTGTGTGTATTAAGGATGGCAAGTTGGTAATAGCAGTGTAGATAAATGCACTAACAAATGATGGAAAATTAGCATTTCCTATTTCATATAACCCAAATTACTGAAAAGCACTTGTCAATCATAACTTGTACAATGTACATGGAGAGTTCGTTTAAACATTGCAGAAACAAATCAATACTCCCGCAATCCAAGTTTACTAACTTCATAAGATCTGTGACAAAAATAATGTGCAAGTGACGGATTCAACTTATAGGCTACTGGTTAATCTACCAGGTACACCAATGAACTAAAGTTACCAGGGCTAGCTGTAATACTGTAAGAGATATGGTGCTAGCAGCATCAAATCTAAATTCAATCCGCCCCCAGTTGAAATCCTGCCTATCTTAAGATGGGCACGGCACAAGTCAGAATCACCAGTAATTTTCATGAAAAATCACCAGAAAGGCTTCAAAATGTCTTTTGGAGCAACCACATATGAATATTTCGGTATTTTAAATGCCATCTTACACTGTAATACATGGCAGTGTGACTAGGACTCCGGCTGAACTCTTGGAAAACCGCTCCACCCCCAGTTGAAATCCTGCCTATATTAAGATGGGCACAGCCCAAGTCAGAATTATCAGTAATTTTCTTCAAAAATCACCAGAAATTTTCATCCAAAGTAGGTCAGATCAGAACTTGCTGGTAACAGTCCCCTAATGCACCTTCATGCCAAAAATGAAGGTTCTAATGTCAACGGTTCTCCTTATTTTGCCGACGAAAGGATTCGGATGGACTGACTGACTCACTCATTACCGGACAATTTGCAAATGAGAGCCTATTTCGTAGGAAAAAGAATGAACGTTATGAGGTACAGGATGACGTCCACCCGTGGTCCAAATGGGCCGTGTGAGGTGTCACTTTGAAGCACGCCAGAAGGAGAGTCAGACTGGCGTGGTGATTTTGTCCAGTCATTCTGTGCATGAGCAGTCGGGCAGTAGTGTAGAATAGAGCATTTGAGTGGACGGGGTAGTGGTGGACCATCCGCGGTCCAAATGGGACAGTAGGGTTTCCTATTGAAGCGCTCGTGGAGCAGAGTCAGACTGGAAGTTTTATGTGCTTCGGCGCTCAGAAATAAATAGAGAAAGGACAGTTTCGAAGGTTTAAATGAGCGCGTTTGGGGAGATGGGGCCATGTTTATTCTTACTGCTTGGTAGAATTACCTCCGTGAGTATGTGTGTAGGCGTGTGGAGGAGGAGGAGGAGGAGGAGGAGGAGAAGGACGGGGATGAGGAGAGAGTCAGGCCTCTTACGTCTGAACGCCATGACGTAGACAGATGAGAGAACAACAACAACAAGCGTATTGCGTATTACACATTTTATTATCCCACCCATTACAGGGTGGGTGTAGTAAACACTCCCACGCTGGGGAAGCCACGTTGGGTGTGTTTACATAATAGTATGGTGTGTATCAGACGAATCGTCGGCTGCTCTTATCCAATCAGAATCCGCCATTTGATAAAGTTTAATTCTCGGCCATGGTCGCTCGTGTCCATTTGTCCGAAGCGTCATCGAACAGTCCAGTACTGTAACGGCAACATGTCCTGGAACATCTGTTCGCGCATTATGCTCGCATTTTGCAGGGCCTCGATGGGAGGTAGTCCCATATCCTCTTCCAGGTCACGATTGGTCTTCATGATGGATCTATGCGTGGAATCGCCTTTCATTTCAAGCGGCAGCATGCTATAGTGTTCATAGATCGCCATGACTGTTTTTCTGATGCAGGGGCGCATTTGGATGTAAGTCTGTTGCAATTTATCCCGTCCGGCGACCTCGATCGCCACAGCGTGGGTATTAATAGCTGCTGTCACAATACTATCTCAAAAGGTGTGTTCTTCCTCACCCAGGCTTCCCTGGGACGTAGATTGACTATCAGCAAGAAGCTGTAAGTATCAGTACACTCTCAGATTGATTCAGGGATTTCTTCTTAAATTCAGGCCATACATCCACAACTAAATTTTCAGGGATTTCTTCATAAATTCAAAAATGAAATCGCTGAAATTCGGAAAATTGTCCTTGAATTACAGGTCGGAATCCTTGAAACTTGAGTTGTGGATGTATGGCCTGAATTTAAAGAGAAATCCCTGAATCATTTTGGGAGAGTAGATGGACTCTCAGTGGTCTCTGCATCGGTGACAGCCAGTGGACTCTCAGAATCAGTCGGTATGTTCTGCATTGGCTTCGTCATGTTTGTGCGCCTCGGTGTCCTCATACCCATGTATATTCTTCTGGTGTCGCATCATATCGTAGTGTCGGTGGTCTGGTGAACGTGCGTTCGAACTCTGGACATGTGTAACTCATGTTGATGGTTGAACATCGACTGTGCACGTTTTTGTGATACGCTTAAACTAAAACAGGCGAAAACACGATCGAGGCGTACTGAATTTCTCAAACAAGAAATACCAAGCTTATCTCAAATCAAAAGGTATGGCCTTTATCTCATCTTCAAGCAGACGCATGTATCTGTTGTAGGAAGTTTTATTCGTACGCTGAAGACACGACACTTTAACAAAAAAAATACCGCTAGAAATACACGCCAATACTTGAATGTTCTACCTCGATTACTTTGGGTATATAATTATTCTATCACCTTATTATTAAAATGACTCCCGATGAAGTAAACGGTGACAATGAAGATGGAACATTTAAATCAGTTTGTTTTCATTCACGACTGTGCTGATTTATCAACTTGACTAGGCATGCAGTATTATAGATAAGAAACAAAACAAAACGCGCACAATATACGAACGTTGCCAACAGTTCATTCAAGGCGTTACCATGGCACACATGAGATGATTGTTCAAAACTTAGTACCAACCTGGTGTGGATAAAGTCCGAAATGTCCCAAGAAATTTATGAGAATACGACGTCTCAGCGTTCTTAGGACATGACCCATTTCTGTAAACTGTAAACCGTTTCATCACACGCACTATTGTCAATCAATGGAAAAGTCACGTCAGGCAGAAAGTTCGGGGGAGCCCATGCAGAGCATATATCACAACACAGTTATATTCAATCACTAGCCACAAGGGTCTGTTAAGTGAAACAAATCAAACTATCTGTAGACACATTCGCGACTGCTCGGCCTATTCCGTTGAAATCATAGTACCTCGCGCATTAATGGTGTAAGGATTTCACAGCGCTCAACTATAAACCGTGATCCCCCGTACGTGAGGCACACCACATGCTATAGGATGTATTTCCGCTCACATAGTCTTCGTTGTATTTCTCCCTTATCAGGAGATAAAATATATATCCAAATGAAATGGATATTCCCTAGAATCTACCCCCGAAGGATCTCTTCTAATTTGAGGTGTTTCTCCTGGTTTTGCGTCTAAAGCTGGTCTTCATGATAACGGAAATCATACAGCTGACATGCGCTGTTCGGAGTTTCGGCGTGATGCTGTGCTTTCAACATGGATGCCATTATGGAGTCCTGGCATTGTGGAACGAGGTACTAATGTCCTACATTATCCGAGGCCGTGTCGAGTGCCTGTAGACACTATATCTGCAGAATGGGCTCGTTCCGGAGGTTTCCGGCACATGCTGCCACGTCACCAGCGAAGAGGCGAAGCATTGGAATCCACAAAACATGTCACTGCTAGATTAAGGGACGTTTTTCTGGACCGATCTCAGTGACGTAGATATTTTCAGCTCAATGTCCCTTCCATAATGTGAGGTCGAACCATTTAATTGGTGTGGCCTGACGGATTTTTTTGTTAACTGTTCAAGGCTCAAAACACACACACCATCGAGATGACAATTTAACATACCTGGATAGTTTTTTTGCAGTCCAACTTGAGAGCACGTCTAGTCAGAATCAAGAGGCAGTTCAAGGAAAACATACACGAGGAGGAATTGAAGAGGATTGCACACCCCAGAAAGGTCAACACACGGAAACCAAACGTTTTCACTAGTCAGCATCCTGGTGACCTTGCAGTCCGCGACCACTCCATTGAGTACACACGGTGGGAGGGCAAACAACCCTCTGAGAGAGGAAAGTGCATTCTGGGATGGATGTGACTACGATGTTGCGAGGAAAATGTCAGCTACCGGTGACCAAGGTGAGAAATGATCGCGTGTATTATGATTATTACGGGCGATAATCTTGCCCGATATTTTGCGTTGAAGGCCCATACCAATATAGATTCGGGATACACTTTCATATAATGTATTTCATAATGCATATGACCGAGAGAACGTGTACAACTCGGGCACTACATTTGCCAAAGCGAATCAAACGTCCCATATTGGACAGAAAAATAGTGATTTAAAGAAACTGAGATCACCGAGAGCTTTAGTTTTCAGGCATATGAAATATATCGATGGTGTTATCATATGCAGAACGTTGTTCAATAGTGGCCTGCGTGATTAAACGCTCATTCATGGGTTTAAATATTTGGCGAATGTAACCCGTTTGCAGGGAGGTTCGCACTATGAATGTAGGATATTGTAACGCCGATGTCAGGAGTAACAGTCACTTTCGAGAACACGGCTTCGTCGCCTCTCGGTGAATGTTTTTTATGTGAATGGCCAACCAATGAGACCATAAACGTGATGTAAATATATTAAAGAATCATACGTGAGATGACAGGCTGTATGGGATCATATTTTGTGGAATGATCGCTTTCTGAGTGTGAGTTCTGTGAGATGCATTCCAGAAGATTCCAGTTTCTGAGTGTGTATCACTTGCTCTATATTTCTAGTTCCATGTGAGTTACTGGTATCCCACTGTCATGTAGAAAAAATCTTCTACCATGTATTTTCGAGAGAATAAGTCATACAAAAAGACCATTTCTTATTCCAGGAACACGCGCTGCCAGGAAGAGAAAATATAGCTTGACACTGAATAGGGTGAAACGGCGGAGAAGAAACACTGGAGAACCTGATGGGATGATAATAGCATCATGCAAATTTTGCAATAAAATTTGTCCAATTGAATAACTCAAAAAACATATTAAACACCGACACCTTCTGATTTGTACATGCTATATTCTAGATCTGAATACTAAGTTCACCGCTATGTTATTTGGGTTCGACGCGGTAGCTTAGATATGATAGCCGCCGCCTTGCTACGGTAGGAGCCAGTTTCAATGGAAGTACCGTTGCAAGGTGGCGGCTATCATATCTAAGCTATCGCGTCCAACTCAAATAACATAGCGGTGAACTTAGACAATTAGTTCTAGCTATATTCCAGTGTGCTAGAAATCAAGTTGCCCAAAGTAATGTGCCAGTGACCCGTGTGACGGTCAGGTGTAAGAAAACGACTCGTAGTAAAACGAGGTGAATGTTAACGGGGTGCAGCTTCTTATTCAGAATATACCAGTCTGTTGTAAGGCCCGACGCCGACGAAGACGAAGCACAGGCCAAAGTGACTTTGTACAGCGACGGACAGTAGTGGGGAAAATGGTCCCTGAAACGTTGAGGAATCAGGGTGGAGGATGGGTCTTGGGGATCAGTTAGTGATGAGGGAGTAGATAGCTGCCATTCGCCATATTTTCAGCATATTTCTTGTACACGCACTCTAGCTGTGTTTTTCTTGACTGAAGTCCAGTTGTTCCACAATTAAACATTCTTTAAAATTTCCCATATAATGCTTGAAGAGAGTTATACACTCTAGAACTTTATTTTAGTCTCTCCTTCCTTTTTAGCTCATCTGGGCTAATGCCATGGCCTGATTGTCCGTCGTCCGTCGTTAGTCGTGCGTCGTCCGTAAACATCTTCTTCTCTGAAACCACTTGACCGATTAAGCTGAAACTTGGCATGCATGTTTCCCCCAATGAGTACACCAGAATGTGTTCATGCGGTGTCGATATGATTTTAAATTTGGCTGCATGGCGGTCATGCATCTCGAACTTGCCAGTGAAATCTTGTCATTATTTTTCGGTAACTACTTCATGGATCTTTCTCAAATTTGGTACACCGATTCCCCTTTGGGTCTAGTTGTACAGCATGTGTACTTTAGTCCAATTTGAATATTCAATATGACCACCAGGCGGCCAACTTGGATTTCCCCATGAAACATTGTTATCGTGATTTCTCAGGAAGTACTACATGGATCTTTCTCAAATTTGGCACGCAGGTTCCCCTTGGATTCTAGTTGTACAAGATACCTTTTTCGGTCCGATTCGACTAGTGGCCATCTTGGATATTCCCATGAAAATTTGTTATCACGATTTCTCAGGAACCAATGGATCTTTCTCAAATTTGGCACACAGGTTCCACTTGGGGTCTAGTTGCGCAAGATATCTTTTGTGGTCCGATTCAAAAATCCAACATGGCCACCAGGCGGCCATCTTGGATTTCCCCATGAAACATTGTTATCGTGATTTCTCAGGAAGTACTGCATGGTCTTTCTCAAATTTGGTACACAGGTTCCCCTTGGGGTCTAGGTGTGCAAGATTCCTTCACTGATTCGAAAATCCAATACGGCCATCAGGCGACCATCTTGGATTTCCCTATGAAACTTTGTTATCGTGATTTCTCAGGAAGTACTGCATGGATCTTCCTCAAATTTGGTACACAGGTTCCCCTGGGATCTAGTTGTGCAAGATACCTTTTGTGATTTGATTCGAGAGTCCAATATGGCCAACAGGTGGCCATCTTGAATTTTCCCATGAAACTTTGTTATCGCGATTTCTCAGGAACTACTAATTGATCTTTCTCAAATTTGATACACAGGTTCCCCTCGAGGTCTAGTTGTGCAAGATGCCTTTTCTGGTCCGATTCGAAAATCCAATATGGCCACCAGGCAGCCATCTTGAATTTCCCAATGAAATTTTATCATCGTGAATTCTCAGGAAATTACTGCATGGATCTTTGTCAAATTGGGTACGCAGGTTGCCCTTGTGGTCCAGTTGTGCAAGATACATTTTTGGTCCATTTCGAAAATCCAATATGGCCGCATCTTGAATTTCCCATGAAACTTCATCATGAAATCTCAGGAAATTACTGCATGGGTCATTTAGTATTCAGGGGGGCAACACAAGTTAGAAACTCATCTGTTGCAGTTCTTTAGTAAAATTTCTTGCAGCTACTTTCGCCAGTTACAGCCAGATGAGCTACAGTGCCGTGGCACTATCTTTCGTAACTTTCTACAGGCTTATGAAAGATAATCGTGCCCAAGAAAAGCTTGGGACCGAAAACCCCTCAACACATGACAATATCCTCGGATGACGCCAGTACATCTCTAGGCCTACCCGAAACCCCAGAAAATACCGTAGAAAGCGTGCCAGTAATCAAACCGTATGCCTCACAAAAGACACTGGGTAAAAAAACAACCAAAAAAACTTTGTTTTGTCAGCATGGGAACTGGAACGAATATTATAAACAAAATTTGACAGTTTTGTCCGACGTGTGTGAGAGGTTGTCTATGGCTGGCATGCTTCATGACTTTTCGTCTTTTTGATGAAAATGATGTCCAATAGTGCGCGAAGGTAAAGGTAAGTGCGCGGTAATTATGTTTGTAAATCACCATAGAAAACTATGCGTTGTCGGCATAGCGATGAGGGAATTGAGACGCTATGAATCTTTAACTACGTCACAGTGTCAGTGTTGGGGAAAGCCGACCAGACCCTTCCTCTTACAGAGGGCGTAACGCTCCTCTCTACATGGGCGTCCTGGGTCAGATCGAGTTTTTGTCAGAAATTAGTGTGATATCTCTCACAAGATGATCTGCCATTATTCTGCAGGGATATCTGCATCACCTGCTGCGTTATAACAGCTGATTTCATTCAGTTCTTGCGCTAATTTCAACTCCGAACACATGTACTGTACGTTTCTGATGGCCATCGGGAAATTGTACACACTCCTACGGGATCACGAAAACAGTAGGAGACATGAAATGTACATTAAAGCAATCCTTGAGGTGTGTATTATTCAATAGGATATATTTGCAGGAAAATCGGGAAACGACAACTGTCAAAACTTCAAAAGACCTCCAGCTGTCATGTTCCATTACCTGCTTCGTTCGCCTCAACCTCTCCGGGACGTGGTTACATTGTATCCCAGAATGCACTTTCCTCTCTCAGAGGGTTGTTTGCCCTCCCACCGTGGTACAGGAATAGAAAGATATTCCGATGCAAGAAGATGATGAATTGTTCCACCATGCGACGCTCAGACGACAACCGTTGTCATGTATCACGGGAAAGAAGGAACATAAAACGTCGAGTTTCAGAGCACATTGATAGCACGAGTTTTACTGCAGAGACGATCTGCCGGATATTACATCAGATACCGTTATACAATGTGAACGATACCATTATTACCAAAGGGGCGTAAGCCAGTAATACTCGTAAGGGTGTACGCTTGTAACTAATACTCTACAACCGTTGAGAAACTTTACAAGAATTCAGGTGATCCTTGCTGTGTTCGTGCCCGTCCACACTAGCTGACGTCGAGGAACTGGCGAAAGAAAGTCATAATAGAGAAGAAATGGCTGGAAACACCCGCGGTATCGATGTCACCGTAACAGCAGATGGGGTGAAAGAAGACGATCTTGAATACCACAAGAAAAACTATAATAAAATAACGAAAGACCATGAGCTCACCGCTACGACCACAGAAGAAGAGAGGGATCCAAACCACTGGTCCAGCTATAACCATCATTACGGGAGGATTACAAGCGTCTAGTCCGTCATTCATAATCCAGCCGTCGTCCATTAGAGAATATCCGCGTCCATAATCCAGACCTATTCCATTTTCCATATAACAGTATTAGCATAGCTCACAACACCGAACGCAGAAGAAGGAAGAAGGAGGGTCCAGTAACGGCAGGACAGCGTGGTCGATCGTCACCATCAATAGTTCTGTTCTGTTCGTCAGAATACGAAAAAACTGTCAGCAGGTCGTCAGCAGGAAAAACGCTAGGCCACCATAAGGTCGTCCTCGTGAAGGGATGCGAGGCTACCACCAACGGTATAGCGCCAATGAAGCTGGAGAATGTAGACTTGTCAATGCAATGCAATCGGAAGAAATGCGTGAAAACTCTCAGAAGCTGTCGTTCACTGATGTTCTCGTATCCGGAAAATTTTCAGAATCTGGCAAGCTCGCCAATGTAATTTTGGGTCCGACTAGTGGTTTTCTCTGGACTTAAAACGGAGAACTACCCAACTCGAATTTCCGAAGATAGAGTTTGTACTATATATGACTTTCGAACCAGCTACACGTAATTTGTGGACTCTATCGGTGCCGATAGGAGACTACAGTAGTAGTATAACAGCATTACAGGTCCCCTTTTGACGAGTGCGCAGGTGTTTCTGCGCAGATTTGCGGAGGAAGTGCGGAGGGTCGGGGGATTCCCCAGTGGGGGTTTCCCATGACGATCACGTGATCAAGGCATGTCTAGACTTGTTCTGGGTTGTACAGTTCTGCCATACGGAGGATGGGTACTAGTATTTCGCTGACGTCCTAGTAATAAACATAATCTATAGGTGTTGTACCATGTTAATAGGATCAGTCTAGCATCTGTACCACCCTAGGGTCGAGTGTTTATTGTCCCGTGTATCTCCGCAAGAAAACAACAAACAAAATGGCGGCTCCAGGATGGTGTGGGTACGTCCTTCCCACATCACGGCGTCGACCGTAGCGCCATCTGCACACACTGACGCAAGGGAGACAACTCGTGTGGACCAACCGTGTGGAAATAGCCGTGTTGGAGCTAGGGGAGCCACTAATGGACCAATGGGGTCGAGTGAGGTATCAAAGTGAAGCTTAGGTGAAGGGGCATCTAATGGGCTGGGTGTGGGATTGAAATATCGGCATTGTGCGCATGCGCGGTGGCCGAAGGGTATGGAAATAGCCGTTTTGGAGCTAGAGGAGCCCCTAATGGTCGAATGCGGTCGAGTGAGGTATCAAAGTGAAGCCTAGGTGAAGAGGCATTCAGGCAATGGGGTGGGTGCATGTAAAATTTTTCCTGAAAAAAAAACGGAACACGGACTTTATCGAAAAATCTGGGAAAATGCCTATATGGGGTATGGGGGTATATAGGTCGCCGGGCTTAACGGGGCTTGCCTATCAATAGAGTTATCTCCCCCTAGTTCCAGGGTGGGTGTATGTAAATTTTTTCCTGAAAAAATACGGAACACGGACTTTATCCTAAATTACGGAAAATGCCTATATGGGGTATGGGGGTATAGGACCATCCTGGGAAACCTACTTCTATACATTTGCGGTAGGGTTGTGGGGTCTCGTTTTACTCGTCTCGTCATTTAGAACATGATAGGAAGTGTCCCCGTGCGAATCGGTGAAATTTTTGAAAAAAGTCACCAAGGCCTGGGTAGGCCCATAGGCCCATATAGTTCCATACTGGGGTATAGGATCAATGTTTATCCTACTGGGAAACCCACTTCTATACATTTGCGGTAGGGTTGTGGGGTCTCGTTTTTCACGTCTCGTCATGTAGAACATGATAGGAAGTGTTGCGGAGCGAATCGGTGAAATTTTTGAAAAAAGTCACCAAGGCCTGGGTAGGCCCATAGGCCTATACTGCATGGCTATGGGTGTATAGGGCCATACGGGGTGGACATGTTGGAGTCTAGGTCAGTCCCTGGTGGTCCAATGGGGTCGAGTGAGGTCTTATTTTGAAGCTCTCGTGGAGGAGCACTTGACTACACTAATGGTTCGTCCGTGTTCAATAGTCTGCGCATGCGCAGTCTAGCCCGTAATATAGAAACCAGGCATTTTGGAGGGTATGTGGGTGTGTGTTTGGGTTAGAGATGGACTATTCACGGTTCGAATGGGTCGTGGAAGGTGTCAAAGTGAAGCTTGTGTGGGTTAGAGTCACGATGGCGTGTTTTTAAGTGCAAGTCGCGTTAATCTGCGCATGCGCAGTTGGTTGTAGTAAGTAAAGTGGCCATTTTGGGGCAGTACATGAAGGTATTTGGGGTCGAGATGGACTATTCACGGTTCGAATGCGTCGTGTGAGGTGTCATCTTGTAGTTCTCGGGGTGTACATTCCGATTTAAGGGCTGTTCACGTCATCTGTGACGTCATCGGTACGAGTAGTAGCGAAAGTGGCCATTTTCGGGCAGTACATGAAGGTATTTGGTGTAGAGATGGGCTATTCACGGTTCGAATGCGTCGTGTAAGGTGTCATGTTGTAGCTCTCGGGGTGTACATCTCCATTTTAGGGATGTTCGCTTCATCTGTGACGTCATCGGTACGAGTAGTAGCGAAAGTGCACATTTTGGGGCAGTGCAGGTAGGTGTTTGGGATAGAGATGGACTATTCACGGTTCGAATGGGTCGTGGAAGGTGTCAAAGTGAAGCTTGTGTGGGTTAGAGTCACGATGGCGTGTTTTTAAGTGCAAGTCGCGTTAATCTGCGCATGCGCAGTTGGTTGTAGTAAGTAAAGTGGCCATTTTGGGGCAGTACATGAAGGTATTTGGGGTCGAGATGGACTATTCACGGTTCGAATGCGTCGTGTGAGGTGTCATCTTGTAGTTCTCGGGGTGTACATTCCGATTTAAGGGCTGTTCACGTCATCTGTGACGTCATCGGTGACGTCATCGGTACGGGTAGTAGCGAAAGTGGCCATTTTCGGGCAGTACATGAAGGTATTTGGGGTCGAGATGGGCTATTCACGGTTCGAATGCGTCGTGTAAGGTGTCATCTTGTAGCTCTCGGGGTGTAGACCCCGATTTGAGGGATGTTCACGTCACCTGTGACGTCATCGGTGACGTCATCAGTACGAGTAGTAAGTAAAGTGGGTATTTTGGGGCAGTGAAAGGAAGGTATTTGGTGTAGAGATGCTCCATCCTTGGTCCGAATGCGTCGTGTAAGGTGTCATGTTGTAGCTCTCGGGGTGTACATCTCCATTTTAGGGATGTTCGCTTCATCTGTGACGTCATCGGTGACGTCATCGGTACGAGTAGTAGCGAAAGTGCACATTTTGGGGCAGTGCAAGTAGGTGTTTGGGATAGAGAGGGACCATCCTTGGTCCGAATGCGTCGTGTGAGGTGTCATGTTGTAGCTCTCGGGGTGTACATCTTCATTTTAGGGATGTCCGCGTCATCTGTGACGTCATCAGTGACGTCATCAGTGACGTCATCAGTACGAGTAGTAGCGAAAGTGGGCATTTTGGGGCAGTGAAGGAAGGTGTTTGGGGTAGAGAGGGACCATCCTTGGTCCGAATGGATCGTGTGAGGTGCCATTTTGTAGCGCTTAGGGTGTAGATTCCGATTTAAGGGATGTTCGCATCATCTGTGACGTCATTAGTGACGTCATCGGTACGAGTAGTAGAGAAAGTGGGCATTTTGGGGCAGTGAAGGATGGATTAGTAGTATGAAAGCGCATGTCGAGCCCCATTGACCTTGCGGCGCAATGCGCAATGAGAATGCATGTGTGTGTGTGTGTGTGTGTGTGTGTGTATGCGTCTGTGTGTGTGTGTGTGTGTGTGCGTGCATGTGTGTGTGTATGCGTCTGTGTGTGTGTGTGTGTATGCGTCTGTGTGTCTGTGCACGTGTGCTTGCGTGTACGTCCATCCTTGGTCCGAATGGATCGTGTGAGGTGCCATTTTGTAGCGCTTAGGGTGTAGATTCCGATTTAAGGGGTGTTTGCATCATCTGTGACGTCATTAGTGACGTCATCGGTACGAGTAGTAGCGAAAGTGGGCATTTTGGGGCAGTGAAGGATGGATTAGTAGTATGAAAGCGCATGTCGAGCCCCATTGACCTTGCGGCGCAATGCGCAATGAGAATGCATGTGTGTGTGTGTGTGTGCATGTGTGCGTACGTGTGTTGGTGTGTGTGTGTGTGTGTGTGCGTGTGTATGCGTCTGATGCGTGTGTGTGTGTGTTTGTGTGTATGCGTCTGTGTGTCTGGGTGCGTGTGTGCATGCGCCGAGTTCTAAGAGCCCCGGAGAGAGAACAACAACAACAAGGATGACACATGAGAGAACAACAAGAAGTTTTTGTCATATAGTTTATTATCCCCAAATTTTACATCATACCCAGGCTGGGGGAGCCGCCCTGGGTATGTTTAGTATGTTCGCATTCGAAATATCAAACACCGTGTTTTATTATTCAACGCATCGTCACATCAGGCACAAGTGTTTACTGAGCTCAAGTCAACGATCAGCATGTAGACATAGAGAGTATGTACGGCATGTTGTGGTATTCATCAGTGCATGGGTGACGCATTCACCCGATGGGTTGATTGGTCGTCTTGGTCACGAAAAACGTAACATTGGTTACCCTCTTTACCACCCATTGTGTGCTGGGGCGTTGACGATGTGCCCATCTCAAGGCATCCAATTGTTCCACTTGGGCCAGCATCATCTCTAGCGACGCCCGGTGAATGATGGTAAACGGCAGGTCAAACACAAGGTTGTTGGCACTGAGGTAACAATACCGTAACTGGTCCGTCTTTTTGTGCCGTAAGATGTACCCGAAAGCGACATTCAATTTGAAGACCGTAGTTTAATCTTCGAAGATGGCTTCCACGTAGCTGCGTAAACGGGTGAGTTTGGTCAGTGGGAAATTGTAGATATCTTCAATAGGGCGATGTTTGTGGAAACAGTACCGTGTCATGGACCAATGGCCCCGATCGTCGTCACTCACTGGATGGTTGTCCTGTAAGAGATCGCTGGGAACATTTATGGGCTCGACCATAAAATGTTCGATGTTGTCAGGCGAATGACTGGGAGCAGTAATGCTGGGGTCCGGCTGAATATCCAGGCTCTTCTGAACTGTGGGTATTGACAGACTCTCCGTCATCGCATCACCAGTGGCATTCGTCTCCCCGGGCTTATCTTCACTGGGTCTGACCTTCCACGGCTCCTCTTCAGTAGAAGGTTGTCGCTCATACCGTGGTGATGAATCAAACGTTGGTGTCGCAGCAACTGACTGGGTTGTTTGAAAAGCCGACCACATTCATAACATTGTTCCTTCGCACCCTCGTGGAGTGAGCGTTCATGGCGCAGTAAAACATCCTCCCGATTGAACGACCGTGCGCAGGTTGTACATGTATACCGAGCATCGTTGTGGGTGGAGGCCTCGTGGCGTCGTAAATTATCTAGACGATTAAACAGCTTCTGGCAAGTTGTGCAAGTGAACATCTTGGTGGTTGACAGAGAGTCGGATGAAACGACCAGGCCGCTCCCCTTTTATAGTACGCTAGCTGGTGATCTATTTTTAGCACACTCTACCCCAAGTCGAGGACCAGACATATAGAGTATGTATTACATGCTATGGTATTCATCAGTGCAAGGGTGGCACATTCACCCGATGGGGGTGGTCGGTCAGCTTGGTAACGAAAAACGTGACATTGGTCACCCTCTCTACGACCCATTGTGTGTTGGGGCGTTGTTGTTGGGCCCATTCCAAGGAATCCACGGTGTCCAGTTTCTCCAGCATTGCCTCTAGCGACGCCCGGTTAATGATGGTAAACGGTTCGTCAAATACCCGGATGTTACTGCTCGGATAAAAATATCGGGCTGCTTGGTCTGTGTCCTTATGCTGCAGCACATAACCAAACGCCAGATTCAACTTGAAGGCCATAGTTTGATCGTTGAAGATGGCTTTCACGTAGCTGCGTAGGCGGGTGAGGTTGGTCAGTCGGAAATTGTAGATATCTTGAATGGGGCGATGACGGTAGAAACAGTGCCGGATCATGTGCCAATGGCGCCGATTGATGTCACTCACTGGATGGTGTTCGTGTAACAGATCGCTAGGAACATGTATGGGTTCGTCCACGAAGTGTACTTTGCTCTCCTCGTCGTGCAAAATCTGGCCCAATGTCTTGTCGTCGGAATTTGACTGTTGAATTAGGGCGACATCATCATCTTCAACCCTGGTGCGATGGGTGGGAGTTCCCGCTTTCTCGATACTGGTGCCTACGGACTCTTCTACCTGCAAACGTGACTGCAGAACAGGGTGTCGTGTGCGTTGGTGTCGCAGCAACTGACTGGTCAGTTTGAAAATCCGACCACATTCTTCGCATGGACGCTTGGGTACTTCATGGCGTGCACGTGTGTGGCGCTGTAAATGATCTGGGCGCTGAACGACAGTGTACATATCGTACAGCTATGCCGGGCGGTTCCTTCGTGCTTGGTAGCCTCATGGCGGCGCAAGTCGTGCAGACGAGTGAATGCTTTCGAGCACGTAGTACAAGTGAACATCTTGGTGGTTGACAGTGTCTGATGAAACGACCAGGCCGCTTCCCTTTTATAGCACGCTAGCTGGTGATCTATTTTTAGCACACTCAAACGAACCCCCACAAACAGGTCAGTACCATCTCCTTTCCTTCAATTCACATCGAAAGTGACGTCATACCCCAACATGTCTAAACATCATCCGACAACATGAAAAGGATGCAGGTCAAGTGCACTCAATGACCTGGTGTACAAACGACCTAATATGACCACTCACTCACTCATGTGTGTGTGTGTGTGTCTGTTTACCTGTGTGTCTGCGTCTGTGTGTATGTGTCTGTGTGTGTGTGCATGCATGTGTGTGTGTGTGTGTGTGTACGTGTGTGTGTATGCCTGCGTATGCGTGTGTATGCATGTGTATGTATGTCTGTGTGTGTGTGTGTGTGTGTGTGTGTGTGTGTTTGTGAGTGTGTACGCGTGTGTGTATGCGTGCGTGTGTATATGCGTCTGGGTATACGTGTGTGTGCGTGTGCGTGTGTGTATGCATGTGTGTATGCATGCATGCCTCTGTGTGTGTGTAAGTGTGTGCTTGCGAGTGTGTTTCTTAGATCGGAGCTCTTGGAGCTCAAAGCCTGTGGAGCTCAGAGCTCGGAAGTGACATTTGCATATGACCTCTGTGAGGTCACTTCCGCTTCCGTTCACGTGACCGGAACTGAGCTTTGACCCCGGCGCGCAAAGGTTTCCACAATGTTCATTCCTATATTTAAAGACTCTACCACCACCACACACAACACCACCGACTCCACCAACACCACCACCGCACACCACCAACACCACCATCAACGCCACCAACGCCACCACCAACGCCACCAACGCCACCACCGAGCGTCAACGCCCGGTGGTGGTGGTGGTGGTGGCCGGAACTGACCTTTGACCCCGGCGCGCAAAGGTTTCCACCGCATAGTGGAAACCTTTACACCGCGCGCGCCGGGGTCAAAGGCCAGTCCATATGTATTGGTCGACTGGTGAACATGTCGTGTACGTGTACGTTCTGTGAGAGAGCATTCTCTCGTCGCGATAGTATGCTCAGGCACATTCAACGCAAACACAACCAAGAGACACAGCCGAGTCCCGCTATAGGTCCAACAAGAGCAGTAGAGCATCCCTATACGATGACGGTCAGCGGCCCTCACGGTGGAAACCTTTACACCGCGCGCGCCGGGATCAAAGGTCAGTTCCGGCCACCACCACCACCACCACCACCATTTTGGTGGCGTTGGTGGTGGCGTTGGTGGCGTTGATGGTGGCGTTGGTGGCGTTGGTGGTGGTGTTGGTGGTGTGCGGTGGTGGTGTTGGTGGAGTCGGTGGTGTTGTGTGTGGTGGTGGTAGAGTCTTTAAATATAGGAATGAACATTGTGGAAACCTTTGCGCGCCGGGGTCAAAAGCTCAGTTCCGGTCACGTGAACGGAAGCGGAAGTGACCTCACAGAGGTCATATGCAAATGTCACTTCCGAGCTCTGAGCTCCACAGGCTTTGAGCTCCAAGAGCGCCGATCTAAGAAACACACTCGCAAGCACACACTTACACACACAGAGGCATACATGCATACACACATGCATACACACACGCACACGCACACACACGTATACCCAGACGCATATACACACGCACGCATACACACACGCGTACACACTCACAAGCACACACACACACAGAGACATACATACACATGCATACACACACGCATACGCAGGCATACACACACACGTACACACACACACACACACACATACACAGAGACGCATACACACATACAGTCATACACACGCACACATATACGCGTGAACACACTGACAAGCACACACACACTTACACAAACACACACACACAGATGCATACAAGCACATACTCACGCATATACACGCACAAGCACACGCCTACACACACATACACACGCACACAGACGTATACACACCTACACGCACACACACGCGCATTCCCGCACACCCACACACATACACAACACACACCTATGCATACACACACACATACCTACACACACACATGCATGCACACACACACAGACACATACACACAGACGCAGACACACAGGTAAACAGACACACACACACACACATGAGTGAGTGAGTGGTCATATTAGGTCGTTTGTACACCAGGTCATTGAGTGCACTTGACCTGCATCCTTTTCATGTTGTCGGATCATGTTTAGACATGTTGGGGTATGACGTCACTTTCGATGTGAATTGAAGGAAAGGAGATGGTACTGACCTGTTTGTGGGGGTTCGTTTGTGTGTGCTAAAAATAGATCACCAGCTAGCGTGCTATAAAAGGGAAGCGGCCTGGCCGTTTCATCAGACACTCTTGTCAACCACCAAGATGTTCACTT
>JAVTVY010050759.1:0-28216 GCA_036873755.1 Hanleya hanleyi | reverse complement strand
AAATTTCATCCTTGTTTCAAGATGATCAAAAATGATCCTTGTTTCATAACAAGGATTCGAATTATTCCCTATGACATTGGTAAATCATTCATCTCCCACATGTAAAGGTGTGATGTTACCTCGTCAACGACAAGGGACAGATGGGAAGTACCTACCGTCTTGTAAGATCATATAGACCGCCTCAAACATGTTTACATCACGTGGACTTCTACGGAGATTTTGATTGGCTGAACACTGAACTATTTCGAAACCTGCTTTGAATCAGCTGATCAGCTTTACAAGCCACGAAAAGTATCAGAAAAACAACCCTAAACTAGAAAACTTCTAGTTACAATGTTTTATTCTTCTCCAGAAATGTACAAAATAATCTTCCCTGTTTTTGGAACGCTACGATGTCAAATTTCTATATTTAAATACTAAACAAGTACACAAAGCTGTCGACGTATTTTACCGCGAAGTATGAAATGTGCAAGAAATACCTGATAAAATACAGTCGTACAGGACAGATAAAGATGAACTACACTTTCACATGAGTAAGGATAGGTAAAGTAAAACTGACTTATTCGGGCTAATGGGAAACCTCAAAAACATAAAAATCAGCCAACATTTCTAATGACGAACTGGACCGGCGATAACACCTGTAATGTGACGGCTCTGTCATAAATTCTGCCGATATTGAAATACCGGTGCGTCAAATTTTGAAAATTAAGGATCATCAGGATCTTTGAGATTTTCGAATTTATTTGCCAAGTCTAAATTAAAAAAAACGCCCCTCATCATTATAATGACCAAATTTTATGAAAATTTTTTGTTCAGTACCTTTGAGAAGCAAAAATGAAATGAAATGATAAATAATCTCGCGAAGCGACTTTCAGAAAATAAATACTATAACAGGTCAGGAAAAGGATAAATAAAATGACTCAAATAAGTTTTGGAGAATCTACAAGAAAAAATATCCATTTCGCCTGAAGCACGTGACCGTAGATACATTTTCGACTCTGCACATGTACACACATGACCGCTGAAATCTCGCCATTTTGCCATCAACTTCATAAAGAAATAAAGATAATTCAATAGAAAATAAACTATAGCAAAAAATCAAATTAAAATTTTCCACAAATACACAGTCCATCTCTTGACATAGAGATCGAATTTAGCGCTTCGACTTCACATAACTCGGAATGTGACAGAGTGTGCTTCTTTTCCAAACAAGGTGACCCATCACATCTCAATAATATTCATACGCGCGAACAGTCATGTCGAAAATATCGTCCATAACATGCATAAACATCAGAGAAGCATCATAATTCAGTGAAATGTGGTGATATTTAGCATACAAAATATTTAATTCGACATTTTCAATGCAGAAAATCGTTTTTGTCAACCTCTATGGAGATCTACTTTCCGAGCCGCCTTACTCTAATACCCTGCCGCATGCTTCTCGAGAAATCGCGCGAAATTTGATAAGTTGGTGAAACTGAAGAAAACCAGATCATTCATCTAATTACATCAAATTTAGACAACAAAGATATAGTGAACTTCGGTGAGCAGCCCTTCCATCTGGATGGTTCTGCATTCCGATCGCATGTTCTGAAAGCGTTTGCCGATGAAAATGGGTGAGCTAAATGCGTAGCTAAATGACATTAACCCTCTGGAATGACTGTCTCATTCAGACTGACTTTGATTGACAGGTGTTCAATTTTGTGCAAAGGGTTAATGCATCGAGGTCGGAAAAATTCCACCTGAGGAGGAATAAATGTGAATCGCCATGTTGTTTAACTATTCAGTTTGCTTGACCACGTGTAGCATTCAATTTTTCAACAACTTGAAGTCGGTCATTCTTGTTTACCCTCAACTGAGAGATGATTCAACTTTATTTGCGAGTTTAACAGTCTATACATTTCTTCAATTTCCAAATTTTACCTCGAGAAATCCACTATATTTTCCATCAATTTTGCTCTACAAAAGTCATTTTTCCAGTTAGTTCAAATAAATAGTCATATTTTCTTGTGTTTAATGTGTTCCCTATCTTTCTGATATGAAATAATGCGCGCTTGATAATTTAGTGCCTCTCTGAAAATTTCAACCTGACAAAAAAATGTCAAAATCTCTCATATCCCTCTCCTGCTTAAAACATATTTACATCGAGAAATGACACCAGAAACTGATATTAACATATAATACATCTAGTCGACCGCAAATCGTCACAGTGCACTGTTAACCGTTAATGTCAAAAGTACGGCAACGGGAAATTGCAATAGCAACTACTAATAACACAATTGTCGTAATTGCGCCATTCGTGGTCGGCGGTGCATGCAGAGTCGCCAGCTAACGTCGCAGTTACGACAATAGTGGTTGACTCCGCATGCAGAGGGGCCTGCTAATGACACAATTATGACATTAGCTGGCGACCTGACAACTGCTACTGACATAGTTGTCGCAATTGCGACAATTGTGTCATTAGTAGTTGCTGCAAAAGTGTCATATTTTACATATGAAGGGAATTTCCTCCAAGAATATCACTAAAAAATGCAAAACCAAACAAATACCTATTTTCTAATATTCGTAATATTTTTTTTTACTCATCTCCTCTCGGTGAATAAACAGAATACAACAAATTAGCATTTTCTCTCTCAAGCTAATACCGTACGTTTGAAGCAAACACGAAGATAAATCGAACACCACCTTTAAATTATGTGGAGATGGCTTCCATCTCAGAATTTAGCATGGCCGCTATTACATGTGTCCAAGACATGCGTTCTTTGGTGTCACAATCTGAAACCTTTACCCTGAAAATATGGATGTAGCCACTGAAATACATTTCATCACGCGCTTTGAAGAAAATATGTTTCAGGTCGAATAGCTTGAAATCCACCTTGGCCGGCCATTCAAGAGGCAATGTTGCCACCAGCTGATGCATTGACCCTGGAAATGTGGGTGTAACCGCTGGAATAATGTTAGTGTCTCGTTTGAGGTACTTCAATATTGACAGAACTAGATTTGAGAAGGCAGCCATTTTCAAATTAAAAATGGCCAGCCTAGAGTTGCAGGTATGAAAGCCAACGAAAATGGGGTAAGAAACTGTTATAACAGACTGTTAATTATTCAGTACTAAAACGGGTGAGATTTCGCTTGCTGGGTTTTACCGCATGCTCAACTCTTCCTGCAGCACTGAAGAGCGGTATGCAGGGGAGAAGAACAGCGACTGTCAAACACAAACCAGATGACGCCATAGTTCTTCTTGGTAAATTAAGCGCATGTGCGAAGTATAAATATACTTTAAACACAGTCTCTTGTGGAGGGTTTCGGTGGTCGAATGGTAAGAGTGTTCGGCTATTGTCACGAAGGTCGTGAGTTCGAGACCACACTCGAACGTTGCAACGTTGTTCATACTGCAGACTGAACACGCAGCCTGTTAGCTGAAAATGGAGTGCTATCATGTCTACACACATTGTTAATGGCGTTTGGCCCATTCGATAACCCACTGTCATTTGTTGTTTTAATGTGATCAAGATACATCTATATTTTGCTGGAAAGCTTATTTCTATGAGATTTCAAATATGCGAATATATGTATGTTGTGATGTGTATGAAGAGATTCCCGTTTAAATCTGTGTTTTTTCATTGAATGAGCCTCTCTTTTCAAACGTTTATCTTTCAAGAAGTTTCAAATGCCCCATTAAATGGTTAACAATAACATTATCGAGTAGAGCAATAATTTTACGAGTTAGATATGCCTCAGTTTTTTCCAAATTTGGTCCAGATATTTTTCTTTGGAATTTTGTGTTTCCAATTGCCCTGACACCTGATGACCTAGGCCCTCTACATCCATGACAATAAAATCCTACTTCTATCCCTTGATGCATTGCAGGCCCCAAACATCCATGGCAATTAAATGGCTGGTGGGGATCTTTATACAATTCAATTAGCCTGTCACCTCCCCCATGTAACATGCCGTGAACTTAATTGCCAGCCCAAGGTCCCAGGCACTGCCACAGTCGGAAGAGCAAGATTCAATTTGGTGTATCGAGTTACATATAAGACTTCACGCCTTGCGACAGATGTACTTTGCATTGACGATAACAATTTATTTGTTTTCGTGTTACATAAGCGATGTTAGATTTCCGGATAAGTGATCGCGTGTCATGCAGATGAATGAATGTACAATTCATCACGTGATTGAGAGAGATATAATATGTCATCGGGGTTTGGGACAATTGAACAAAATTTTATAAAATGCGATTGTCACATTTTAAATATTTCGGCAACCGGAAAAACTTTTAGAAAACTGAGGCGCAGCCTTTTTCTTTACCTAGTTTAGAATAACCATGCCAAATTTACAACCCCCATGATGATTTTTTTTCCAGAAATAAACGGTTTTACTAATACAACTGGAGAAATCAAGTATTTTATTTGAAGAGATAAGCAGATAACGGCTAATTAACTGATAGAGCGAGTCCCTGCGTTGTTTGTGTTAGACATGTGTGAATTGCCATCTTGGAGGCTCGCCACTCGATGAGGCCAAAATTCAGACACCCACTATAAGAAAATTGCATCTTAGCAAATATGTAATCACCAAACAAATTTCACCTGAAGAAAGAATCGATATAGTAACCACAAAATGAGCAAAACAAAGATTTGACTCCTAGAAGAGTTAAAATCCCTTAATTTAGCGTAGATGTCAAGAAACTCCAAAGGACCTGACGCGGTTTAATGACATTTGGTCTCCTTGAGATGCGGTTCAGAGTGCCAAAATAAAAGATCAGGCACCAAAGAAATTTATTTATTATGTTGTCTTATGCTCTGAGTATTTTATGGGCCCTGAGTCTCATGGTTTTTTAATAACCGCATCTTGAAGTAGTGAATTTGTGCAAAATAGTCTATTTTAAGGTGAAAACAGCACTTTTCTCTCCGTAAGCGTGTGAAGCCAGTGGAGAACCAAGATAAACTTAATCCCGAATTATTTATAGTGTCAATATTCTGTGGTTCCGAGCTGGCCTCATGTGTTTAGAGAGACAAAAAGGTGCTGTTTTCCCCTCGAAAGATACCATTTTTCAAACATCCACTACTCCAAGATGCTGTTATTCTTAAACTCTAAAACACAGATCCTAGAAAATGCTCAGAGCATATGACCAGACAATATATTTTACGCTAACTGAAAAATTTCTTTTGTACGTGATATTTCATTCTGGCACACCAAACCGCACCTAATGGGGCCAAAATCTCACCAAACCGCACTAAGTCGTTTGGTACATCAGACAAAACGCTTTATAAAATCATGGCCATAGTTCATTTCACTATGATATCACATATACCTCTTAGTATTCCCAAATTTCAGGCAGATGTAGTACTTTCAGCGTCACTGCCTTCATTGCAAAAGGTTCCCTCACTGTCCGAATAATGCAACAAATCATCCGTATCGGAAGATTCAATAACTTTTGGCTCCGTCTCCGACTTCAAAGAAATCCTAGTACCTGGAGTATCTCCATAAGTCAAGTAATTGAGTTGATTAGCTGTACCTTCGTACAGTACAATTGTATCTTCACTGGAGTAGGGATTTTCAAACACAATTGTAGCTTGTAACGTCGCGGAACTGGGGCGCGAATGCGTGAGAAGCCCATAACCTGGATTTTCAAGTCCCGCGGAGGTGAAAATGGGATTATTAGCATAGAGTGGGGAAGTTATGTCTCCGCTCAGGGTAGGATTTTCGAACACATCTGTTGGGGAACCACCATGGTATTCCTCTCCCTCCTCCCCATCATCAATATCGTCACTATCACCTTGATTCTCCGCGGTGTCCCTGTGCCGATCAGGACGTGGTGGCTGTTGCCTTACAGGAATCACCTGGGCAAATGGCTTGTAGCGGGGTCTACATTCGTCGTCTGCGACTGCTTTAACAGCGTGGTCCACTTCCATTTGAGCACTATAACGAATATCCTTGTTAACCAGATATTGACCACGATCATCTTCGGAAACATTCAGGACGGCAGCTGTCAGTTTTCCTGGTTCATCCTTCCTGGTGTTACACGACCCATATTCTGCGCCAGCTTCTTTCAAAATACAGCGATTGCCCTGTGGATGGCGTATTGCAGGATCGTCATTGTTATCTTCTGTATTGTCATGAGGTGTTCTCTTTTCAGTAATTCTGTTGTCATCCCCAGGTGATAAGGTTCTTTCAGTTCTGTCCGGGATGGACATAAGGTCACAAGTTGTACAACCATCAGACTCACGACACAAATTCGAAAATTGATCAAGGTTGATGTTGCTGCTACTTACAGACATATCGCGACCGTGGCTAACTGGTGGTTCAAGAGACATTCTGCTGTCGCTTCGAAAACCTGCGACAGATTTGGGCGATGCACTGGATGGGATTTCATCCATTTCCGCTGTTGGCAAGGTTCCATCACTAATACCGTCTTGGTAATATTCAGAAGGGTAAATATCGGAAGAATCTACGACGGTACATCGTACGTTATTTAAGTTGGGAGTATCTCCAGGAAAATCAACATTCGGATTATCCGTGTTACCTCTACGGTTGACACTCTCTGGTCTGGAATTAGTGTTATATATAGCACTAGTGTCGACATTCTCTGGTTTGGTATTAGTGTTGCATGAATCACGAGTGTCGACACCCTGTGGTCTGATATTAGTGTTAAAACTTGCGTCCACACCTACTGATCTAGAAGTAGTGTTAAAATTAGTGTCGAGACACTCTAGTTTGCTATTAGAAGGAAGTGACCGATTGGAGCGAATGGCAATTTCCTTTTGTTTTCCCCTTTGACCATCTGTTTTCGACATAGATCTTCTGGCAGGAATTTCTGGAGGCGTGGAGGTTTTCAAGGTAGGTGTCCCCGCTCCTCCCGCACTTCCCACTATTGTTTGAATCCCGTGGATGCGGCTGCCAGAACCTGCATCGTCATCTTGAGCAATATGACAACATATGACGGTCCGAAACACACGCGTCATTATATGACGTACTCTATATCTCTTCCGAACGGCACAGTGTATAAGCCATATCAGATTCCCCAAAGTCAGAATGGTCCCTACAACACCGAATGCGATAACTAAATCCGAATACGAGTGATCAGCAATCGACGAAGTGTCAGGTTCGACAGGATAGTAGTGAGACAAGAAGAAAAACGACGAACAGTCACAAAGTTCATTGGCACTAGTGGCACTACTGAATATAAGAACCTGGATACAGATAATGTAAGAATGGTTCGATGTCATGTTCGAAATGATTAGTTTCGTTTCCGTAAAGTGCAATGTCCGATTGTAAACGACTCCCCTAATATTATCGTCCGTCGCAGTGAGCCTCACCCCTGAATATTTCCGCGGACCAAACACTATCCAGGATACTTCGGCACCATTTTCGTTTGGGGAGATAGCAAATTCAAAGCCGATGAAATCATCTTTCTTGCACATGATTTCTATAGGCTCTGGCAAAGTCTCGCTTGATTCTAAACATTCTCCTAATACACACGCCATAATGTATCCTCGGGAAGATGGCGGAGACTGGCATCTGGCATAATCCATTTTCTCCGTGATAATTTCTCTTATCATATGGTCTTGGAACACATTACATGCACAGATCAAAGGGTTTCCAGAAAGTAATAACTGCTCAAGAGCTCGGAATTTCATTAATTCGTTTGATATATATGTTAGATGATTGTTTCTCAAGTCAACTGTTTTTACACTGTCTTCCAGGCCCGAAAAAGCATCTTGATTAATTTGCTCAATCTTGTTTCGTTCGAGCAAGAGTATCCTCAAGACATTCGTGACCTGGTGGCTAATTCGATGTAGTTTTGTCAGTTTGTTGTTGCTCAGGTCCAGAGTTTTCACCGAACGCCCAAGGCACGATTCTTGTGGAATATCTGGTATTAAATTGAAGGACAAATCTAAGACCTCAATGTGGACATGTTGGAAAAAGAAACATTTCGGGATATCACCCAGGTTGTTATGACTCATGTAGTAGTAAAATGCGACCTTATCCAAGGAAACGGTTGTTCCGTTGGAATCCCCAACAACAGGGTGAAAGTTTTGGTACGTTGTAATTTTATTCATAGACACATCGATTTTAATCGTCGTGAAGTAATCCGGATCTGTTACGACAAAAATGCTTGGAGGCTTTCCTAGATTGTTGTCTGCAAAGGATAATGTTACATAGTAGCTCGAACTCTGTGTTACATCTACTGTGATATTGGTTGCCTTTGTTATATTGTTTCCCTGGAAAATAATTTCTAACGTCTCGCACGCTTTAATCAAAATGTCCTTAACTTCAGTTATATTGTTGAGTGAAAAGTCAATCACACGAATAACATTGGATAACAGTAAAGAGGTTTGATTAATTTGCGACATGGCGTTCCGCGACAGATTCAGGAGCTCGAGTTGAGAAAGTGATTGCACACCAGAAGGGAAACGGGAAAAATCGTTACCACTAAGATCCAGCCGTACTATTTTTCTCGATACGGAAAAGATGGTGTTGTTGAGCTCGTTCAGGTGGTTATTCGTTGCTGACAATTCCATGAGTTGTGGTAGGGGAATTGTTTCTGGTAGGTGAACTATTCCATTGTTCCCCAGGTCCAAAGTTTCTAGGGACCTCAAAGACGACAAAATCCCTGTTGAAACAAATGTGATAAGGTTGTAGGACAAATCCAGTGTTTTTAGCTGCGTCAACATGCCGAAGACGCCAATCAGAGATTCCCCTTTCAGGCTATTCCCGGAAAAATTCAAATATTTTAGTCTTGTGTCTTTCAAGCTGTCCTTTGTTATCGACTTGATTTTGTTACGGCTGAGATCTAGGCTCGTCAGGGTGAACAGTTTAGAAAATCCATCCCGTTTGATCTCAGTAATCTTGTTTTCCCGTAAGCAAAGTTCGGTGACGTTTTTCATTCCTCTTAGTGGACATACTGGTATAGATGTCAACTGATTCTCTCTCAGATCCAAATGTTGAAGAGATTGTTCTAATCCGTTTAGGAAATCGCAAGATATATCCGTAATGCTCGTCTTTGTTAATGTCACAGAACGTACCATCATATCCATAAAAAGATTCCCATCTACTTCCGTAATTTTTGAATTACCACGTAAAACTATGGCGTCGTATACTGTCGATGTAAAATTTAATGTGGGAAAACGTCTCTCAGTATCACAGACAATGGTTATTGATGAGGAGTTCCTGAAAGAGGCACATTGTGGGAGTGCTGGACTGCTAGACACCGGACTGCAGGACACCTCTAACAGAAGTTTGGACAGAAGTACTAAAAAGACTGTCCTGATTGCCCTTGTCTTTCGAAGCAGTCGATACGCCTGCATTCCTACCATGCTGAACTATATGTATTGCAAATCACTTTGTTGGTGACAGTCAGACACTTGGGACTGTTTGTGTTAGGTAGCTCGCCCAAGCAAGTTTATGCAGAAACCCACCGTCTAAAATGTGATCTACAACTGCACATAACCTGGAATACGTAATTTAATATATGGTCTATTTGATGTTCGAAAAGAATCACTGGACCAAGTTAGTAGAGTTATAACCCAGATATATTCTATTTTTGTATTAGATTTTAAGAGGTAACAATAATCTGTGTATTCTACTCGACCACTTACTTCCTGGATATACTGAATGTACACTGTACTTACAGTAGATATATAACACACCTACCTACTTACATGTACATATTGAGATTACGAGAACATGTCAAAGGTGAAGAAATGAGTTTGAAAAAAATAGAGACTGCCAACATTTTCACATGTCTCTAATGATCTTGAAATGAGATTGTTCCCTTTAAAAGATAGAATGAATTCACTTTTGAATTTTAGCCATGTCAGATCCGTCAGGTTTATTTCTTTTCCTCCCGGCTACGTCCATTAAATGCATGGGTATTTGGATATGCCAGATATGTCAGTTTGGTTTACCTCTCCTATTTGAACTCTGCGAGTTGTCACCCTTAGATAGATGTTATTTCTAATATTCTCCTGTTTTAATTTTTAGTCATGTAAATTACGCCAATTTAGTTGTCTTCCATTTTGCTTTGAAATAGAGGGGTCATATTGAGCAATTCCCCTTGAGTATACAAAGTGTCAGTTATAGTTATAGGTCAGTCTGGTGTTTTAAAGAGATTTACTTAGGCGACTCCGAGTGAGTTCGAAATCCGATAGCTAGATGATTTTTCCATATACATATTCAGCCTATAGTGTAATAAACACAGTTAACCTCTCAATTAAAACGTCTGCGCGATGGGTTCTTAGTAATTGCTCGTTGTTCAAATGCACATGTGTAGATTTGTAATATTTTTGGTCGGTAACCGGAGTACATAACGGCAGAAAACAACGGGCCGAACCTGCGCACGAACAGTGTATATATATATATATATTGAAGGAACGCGACCAAAAAAGGGATTTGAGTATCCAGAGCCACGAAGCAACCTACTCTCTTGTGGACATTGCCTTTGGGTATTTTACTTGTAGCTCCAGTTGAAGTCAATTAGAAAGGGTCGGTCAGAAATCATACAGTGTTCGTCTTCATTTGTTCCATCCGAAATTCCAACTATAATCACCGGTTTCCTCTCTTATTTTAATCTGTGAATGATACGCCACATTGGGTAGATGAAATATCACTTTCAATTTTCTCTCCTTTGAAATTCGAGTGTCAGATATGTCAGAACGAGAGGGCAGATTGAGTAGTCCCAATCGAGTAGATGAATGCAAGTTCCTAACATTCACGTTTCAATTTTCGCCATGTCAGATACGCCATTATGGCACTTCTCTCCCATTTTAGACAGAGAGAATTCTCTCAATTGTGTAGATAGATTATCATTTCTGAAGACCGTCATGTGGGATATGTCAGTTTGGTATATCCCTCCAATTTTGCCTTGAGACAGACAAGCCAAATTGAGGATTACAAGCGTCTGGTCCGTCATACATAATTCAGCCGTCGTCCATTGAAGAATATCCGCGTCCATAATCCAAAGACCTATTCCATATTCCATATAACAGTATTAGCACCAAATTCAAAAAGACAATCATAGTATACATAAACATAGGCTTGTTTCCTGCAAGAGAGAAGCGGTCAACAGTTTTCAATGATGCCAGCAAGACATCATGATGTTCTAAAAATATCAAATCCGTATCGCTGATCAGTATTCTTACTCCATAATATTCGTTGTAAAGTCGTCATCTAAAGAATGATGTATCTCAGTCTCTGCATAAAAGCAGAACGTTCTAGAACTACCATTTCGCACAAATTCTTAATAATCCAGAAAAAACTATAAGTCTGAAAATGACAATCTGTGTACCTATCTGTAAGTATCTGTTGTAAAACAAAGGGAGGGGATTATGAAACTGGCGTATCTGACATAGGTTAAATTTAATGGCAAAATCAAACTGACCTAGCTGACATATCTACATCAAAAATGAGTCTCAGTATGGCCTATCTCTCTCAAAGTTATGTAGGACAGTTCATCTACAAAGCGAACAACTTAATACTGCATATGTACCACAAAGGTGAGAAAACCCAAATTGACATATCTGACATAAATAAAACTTTAAAGATAATCAGTCATACCCAAGAGGTTACTAAATTTGGTGTATCTCTCTGGAGCGATTTGTGAGACAAATTCGAAGATAATGTATGCAGATTTATTGTTCTCTTTCCACGTTTGTTTCGCATTTATAAGCAGGCATCGATATTGAAAAAATCATACTTCATGCCGGAATCCATTTGACTTTATAGTTATATTTAACACATTGAAAAACAAAACGATGACCGTTACATCATGGAACATTAGAACCAATATGATACCGATTCATTTACACAAAACTAAAATAAGCGATCCTCACAGCCTGACAGTCGAGGGACCAGGGACCGCCAAGGCCCCGGAAGCTCCAGGGTCTCGGGTTGCCGGAGATGCGTTTTATGCGTTTTCCCAGAATAAATCTGAACACAATGTATATAGATTTATGGTTCTATTTTCACATTCGTTTCGCATAAACACGCATCGATACTGAAGAATATATGTAGGGACATGGTCGGTTAGGAGTGCCGAAAAGTGGCGGGGGACCAAAGATATTGCCCCCTCCCCCGCCTGAATCAAAAGACGCCACTATGTATTATATGTACATGAATGATATCGTAAAATGTGAGGATATTGTTTCTGAATAAGCATAGTTAATGTTAAAACATCTGTGAGACGTGTCCGTCACTGTACGATGTAGACCCCAGGTGTATGCATGTGCACCCAATCGCTAGTCTATAGGCCAAACTTGTAAATAAGCTCTAAACGTATTTAACGATACAGTGTGGGGTATTGACGACTTCGCTCATTGACAGGTACTTTTTGGCCTGATATTTTATTTGCCCCAACAAGTGTGTTACTGGGAAAATTACTGGGTATTCCCCTTTCATTTCCTAATGTATGCCATGAATTGTGTCAGACTAGGGACCGTAAAAGATTTTACCGTCCCTGTTTGTATTAAGTATTGTTTGCCTGGATACGTTATGAACTACATACGCTGATAAAGCGGAATTGTAACTCGGTTATTAAATTACATGCTACTGAGGACTCCATAAGGGGAAAACGCGTAAATGGCTTATATCAAGTTTGTATACATGGTATACGGAACTAGAACATAAGAATAATGATATCATGATGTCGCAGTCTTTTTTTTTTTGTGACTGAGTTAAAGTCGCACTGAAGATGGACAGCGGTTACGTTGTGGACAAATAAGGCAGCGTTTCCAATTATCGTTCGCGAATGAATCGTTTATTTCGTCAAATTTTCTCGAAGTCGCGATTTTCCAAGGCGCGAGGGAATGGTTTTTTTTCTTCAAAATAAACGGTTCATTCGCGATCGCTGTTCGAATGGTTTTTTTTTCTGTTGGCAATCGTTTTTCAATCGAGAAAATTCTCGCGAATAAAAAGCGATATCGCGATTCAATCGCTTTTTAATCGAGAAAATATAAACGATTGAAAAAAAACGATTGAGGATTATAGCCGAAAGTAGTACGCCATTGGTTCAGCCCGACTGACCCGCATACACGTTCGAGTGTCTAACACTTCAGTCAGACTATATAAAGTTCGATCATTTTTTCTTCTTCCTTTTCCATTCTTTGCCTAGTGTAAAACTATAGCGTGTTTCTGTACAGTTGGCGGTTATATAGATACGATGGGGATGTTGAAAGAAATTGAAAAAAAAATATCTATATATATACATAGGAATAATGGTTACGCAAATAATTATAACTTCATATTTACATATATTTTGTACGGGACACAGACCCGGATATGGTCAGATTGGGTCATTTGCACTTGCAATTTCGTCTATTATTTTGGGTATTTCTGTGTTTTAAAGCTGGTATTATTCCAGATTTCTTGTGTAGTATTTTTCGTGAACGCTTTTGGCATCAGTGCGGGCTGAAATTTTGAGTTGATTCGTCAGATTTTTCGCTGTACGCGTGGTTTTTTGTCCTACGATCACCATTTTCCTTGTGTAGATAGATGGCGCTGTATTGAATATAACATTGTCATACGGGGTTTTGAGTCTTCGAAAGCACTTAATTATTAATATATAGCGCGGGCTATTTGTAAAAATTTTCACAACTGGTTAATCCAGTAAGAGATTTTTTACTATTCAGTTGGTTTTTGGCTTGAGCTTCTCTTTGGAATCATTCATAGTTCATTTATCAAAACATAAAATTAAAATAAAAAGTATTGTACATATGCGAATCCAACCGTTATATGCGATTCAACCACCATTGTGATATGTATTTGATATAAATATGAAATCACTGCCGCGAATATTCTTATAATAAATAAAATTAACTTGATGGTGATTTTTTGAACTTATTCACATCTCAATAGTTTAAAAACTGTACCAAAACATGAATGGATACCCTTTCCTAATGTATGTTTTACTATAACAAAATATACATATTTAATTACACTATTTGTCACCTTAATTAACCTAGAAATTCTCGGCTGGAGGGCTAAGCTGTTCTGGGTTATCGCCATGCGCCCATTCACACCTCTATGAAGCCTGTGCCGTAATCATTCTGATAATGCAATCAACGACGAACTCAAATCCACTTATGACCTGTACCCGGTATTTACAAAACAAGATATTGTGACTATCATCCTGTATTGTTTATACCAAGTTGCATGAATATATGAGGAAATTATCGAAAGTATGAAGGGAATGACTGAACATTAATACATTGTCGACTCACACGATTATTGAATACACATGTAATTTTGTCATTTACGCTTCGCCAGAGTAAATCTGAGCGCGAACGTCACAGGAAGCATGGTACAGGTATATGCATAGATATTTCCAGCATACGCCCTACTTCGGCTTGTAGGAGACTATAGATCGTGAATCATATATATTATTCGGTTATCTTGCGCATTTATACAGTATAGTATAGTAATATAGGTTTTTCCATCGACAAATCCGCAATCAACATTACATGTAGTTCCCAGTTCGCGGATAGAGCGGCGTACGACGGCAACACGGCCTATGTGTCAAATATCACTCCGCCTCACGATTCTCTCGCGCCTTGAAAAAAAACGATTCTCTCGCGATTGAAGATTCGCGATCAAGAACGGATCGCGCATGGGAAAACGATTCAAAAACGATATCGCGAGAGAATGGGTTTTTTTTCCAGAAAAGGTTCAATCGTTTTTTCTCATTTTTTTCTCGATATCCTCGCGACTGATTCGCGACTGATCGTTTTTCAATCGAGAAAATTGAAGAAAAATCGCGACTGAAGAAAAAACGATTAATGGAAACGATCCCTAAGGCCCTGAAAAAAATGCATTGCCTACATCATTCTCGACAGCTCGGGCTATTAGGTCGTTCGTTCGTGTCCAACTTTTATCTATGGCAGTTGCTTTATTGGTGAGTGGATACACAAGGTAGGGACAACATATCTCGTACCAATCTTGAGGTGAAGGTCTGAGATCAAAGGCCTAAAATCACATCATTCGAAAGCATGACACGATTAAACGATGACACTTCTGCGCGTGGCCATGCGATAACAAATGATATCTATGCATATTAGGGTGTTTCCGAAATTATCACAGCTGATTGGTCCATGGAACACCACGTCTGGACTATCATGAGCCTTGAACAGAGACATCCCCTCTGCAGTGTAGGGGAAAAAATTATCCCATGGGGGCATCGAAGTTTTTCCATCACAAAATAGAAAACACAATTTCCCCTGTGACTACCGCCAATTACATTTCTTTCAAATAATTTACGCCATCTGTAATTTTGTATTTCTTACGAAAAACTAAGAGGAATGCACTGGGAATGGGAAAAATAAAGTACATAATTCACACAACTTCGGACCGGTCTCGAGCAGCATATTATACTGATTTACGCTGAGTAAAAGGGAAATGGTCAATGATCGCCTGGAGTTACGCAGTGGGGCTGTTCGAAAAGGAAGGTCTATACCCGAAGTTTCCCTGAGAAAAAGAGAAAGGGTCTAAAGAATTTAAGCAGTTATGCTGAGCAAAAAGGATAATGACCCATCACTGGAGTAACGCTGTCGAGAAAAGAGAGTATTATATCGCAGAACTTACGCCGAGAAAAAGAGGAGGGTCTGCTGAGCAAAAATAAACGATCCATCGCCGGAATTACGCAGGTTAAGCTTTCAGAAGGAGAGGTAGAGTTACGCTGTCCATAAGCAGGAGGCCAATAACTGGAGGTCGGCTAAGGAAGCGTTCCCAATTTACGTTTTTGCTTCGTTCGTTTAAATCTCTGAAAAAAAACCAAGTCGTTCTACACCCATCGTTTCGATTTTCGTGGAAAACCATTGAAAAAAACATTCAACGCATTGGTTCGTTCGCCAGTGAACGAAGTCGTTCGTTTTACAGAAAACCATTGCGTTTTTCCCCGTCTTTGTTTGTCATCGTTCGATCGTTCGCTGGAAAACGATGGCGCAATAATACAATCACGTGATGTTCGCATTATCCAACCTGATAACGCAATCCCCGTGGGCACCGAGAAAAGAATCCGTTATGCAATGCCGAATTCTCTGACGTTTGGACAGGCAGTAAATTACTTTTACGTGTAACTAGATGTTGAAGTTCAGCTGCATAATTAGAAGACAAAAGAAAGTAATGCACAGGATTTTGCCCCGGTTTGAGCCGATACCATCGCGTCAGACACTGATTATTCGGTTCGTCCTAAATGGCTAAATGCTGTCTCCTTGCCAATCCCCGATCGCATTATTTATTGTTATCTGAATTTGTATTATAAAGAGAGTCTATTATGTTGATAGCTATATGTACATGTAGGAACAAACGATACACCAGCCCGTGGTGACGCCTCCGGTTTTCTCCCCGTTCTATTTCGATCGAAACGTCCCGGTTTTCATAATGGACTTGAAATTTATTGGTAATCTGGAAGGGGGTCCCGGTTTCTATATGTCCGTATCTTTGGCCGTTTCGTAGCTTCTGAGATGATCGGAGTGTTGTGCGGGCATCAAATTTTGGGACCGCTTATCGTATACGTACATCGCGGCCCAAACTGGAATCCCGACAAAAGATTTTTTTCCGAAACGTCTTTCTTTCAAGCTATTGAACGTTTAATCGGTATGGATATATATTTGAATTATATTCTCTTACCTGGATAATTGATTGTATATCCGACGCGGAATAAATGCCTCTTTTGCAGAATACATACATGTAAAACATAACCGACAACCATAGAGTGTTTAACGTCATAACGCGAAATAAGACATGAACTACGGTCGATTTTGGAAATAAATCGACATGTCATTTGTGTTAATGACACCGACAGGTGTACCTTCCTTCATACTGTTTCGCAGAAAATAATAAGAATTCTTTACCTTCCGGTTAAAGAGTTGTTTGTATACGTCGGCCATAGGCGGAGCGCTTTGTTAGTTTCACTGTGTGAAGCAATCACCTTAGAGGCGTTGATTGCAAATTCAACTCAGTCTTAGTGATGTTTATCTCACGCGGCTATTGACCTCTAATAATTGTAAACCGGACGCAAGGCTATTAACTGGAATTGAAGAGTTTTAATGTTTTTTGATTTCCATGAATCTATACTATTGTATTTATTTTCTTCTCAGTTATGCCCGATTGTTCCCAAATTAACTCGACATGAACTTCCGGTAGACGAATTCTCTCTCAAAGATATCAAAACAAGTTCAAAGAAAGAGATTATAAGACTGCTTGACAATCTAAATTGAAGGTGTTGATGATTCACACGTCACACCATAGTCGGTCTGTGAAAAACCATCGACTTAAGAAAACAGCGAAGTGGAGGGGTCGGAGGGGTTAATTTTTTTGAAAGAAAAAACTCAAACAACATTGTTAGCAGGCGTGCCTTAATAATATGCTGATCTTGTATTATTTGTTGCTGATTTCCTGTGTTCAGCAAATTAACCAAATAATTAAAGTAATTCAGGGCGCAATGAAGTTTTGGACCTACGGTCACACACGTTTTACTATCAAAGGTACTGCTTTGTCCATGAGGGCGCTGACATGGAGTACGTATATCGCGGCCCAAACTGGAATCCCGACAAAGATTTTTTCCGAAACGTCTTTCTTTCAAGCTATTGAACGTTTAATCGGTATGTCCATGCCCTGCAGGTTTTCCTAATCCAATTGAAAAAAAAAACGTTTCGTTTATCTCTAATGAATATATATTTGAATTATATTCTCTTACCTGGATAATTGATTGTATATCCGACGCGGAATAAATGCCTCTTTTGCAGAATACATACATGTAAAACATAACCGACAACCATAGAGTGTTTAACGTCATAACGCGAAATAAGACATGAACTACGGTCGATTTTGGAAATAAATCGACATGTCATTCGTGTTAATGACACCGACAGGTGCACCTTCCTTCATACTGTTGATACTGAATCGCAGAAAATAATAAGAATTCTTTACCTTCCGGTTAAAGAGTTGTTTGTATACGTCGGCCATAGGCGGAGCGCTTTGTTAGTTTCACTGTGTGAAGCAATCAGCTTAGAGGCGTTGATTGCAAATTCAACTCAGTCTTAGTGATGTTTATCTCACGCGGCTATTGACCTCTAATAATTGTAAACCGGACGCAAGGCTATTAACTGGAATTGAAGAGTTTTAACGTTTTTTTTATTTCCATGAATCTATATTATTGTATTTATTTTCTTCTCAGTTAGGCCCGATTGTTCCCAAATTAACTCGACATGAACTTCCCGTAGACGAATTCTCTGCCAAAGATATCAAAACAAGTTCAAAGAAAGAGATTATAAGACTGCTTGACAATCTAAATTGAAGGTGTTGATGATTCACACGTCACACCATAGTCGGTCTGTGAAAAACCATCGACTTAAGAAAACAGCGAAGTGGAGGGGTCGGAGGGGTTAATTTCTTTGAAAGAAAAAACTCAAACAACATTGTTAGCAGGCGTGCCTTAATAATATGCTGACCTTGTATTATTTGTTGCTGATTTCCTGTGTCCAGCAAATTAACCAAATAATTAAAGTAATTCAGGGCGCAATGAAGTTTTGGACCTACGGTCACACACGTTTTACTATCAAAGGTACTGCTTTGTCCATGAGGGCGCTGACATGGAGTGCTCAAAAACTTAAATCGAGCGTTCATTTTAAAATTCTGCGGTTTCGAGTGAATTAGCCGATTCTTCCTTACTTCTATTTATATCTCCCTCTGCTCTCTCGTTGTTATTTGTTATTTAATTATTTATTTTAATATTTAGCGCTGCAAAAGATCTTAAATTAACTAAGAAATGTGCCGTGAAATGTAAATAAAACATTGAGTTGATGGGCCGCGAAATCCGTATGGGAAGCGGCCCTTAAACTACAATTTCAATCGAATTACCAGTCCATGCTGTGGTCTTCAATGTCATCATTTGTCTGAATACCGGGGGAATCTCTAACGAAGCATCAATTCAAGCTGCTGTCAAATAAATATTTATCAATAAAGATTTTCTCTCATTCTGATATACTTTCAGAACAACATATGTAATTATATTCTAGACTTGCAGAATCTCGTACACTTCATCACCTCCCATGCAGGGTCTTCTCTAGAGGGAGGACATATGTCATATCTCAGTTTAACCAACCAGCGCCCGAGCTCGTCGATGTTCCGTTTCACTGAGCCATGTGAGCCGTTACATGCATAGGCCAGATAGACAAATTTTGCTGTAAAATCAAGCCACGCTTATTTGAATTTCAGTATGTATCGCAAAATACATGGCATGATGGCATTTCAAATGATTAATAACTTTGAAATGAAAATGTTTATTTCAAGAATAACGCTAAATTGTGTTGACATGGAAAATAGGCATTCAATTCTTCGCAAATCGCTGCAAGATAATGTTAAACTATAATACTTGAACAAGCGTATTTTTTAAAATGAATTTAAATACAAATAATATCAATCATTCAACAATACAAGAAATATTGGTGAATCTTGTCTAGGCTGAGTTGTGCGGTGCCGTTGGTGGGGGCCGGTTGTTTGTTTTGATCTTGAAACTATATGTCAGGCCGATACTCAATATCGGGATTATGTAATATTTAATTTCAGTGGTCAGATAGTAAGACGGTTACAGTATCCGTGTTTAATCGGTATCAGGACATTTCGACACGTGACATTTCGGCAAGTGACATTTCGGCACGCGAAATTTTTCCACAAAGTGAAAGGTACAACATTTCGGCCCCCTTTTAGTCAGACCAAATTGCGCTAAAAGTGAAGATTTTCACATCCTTTTTTTAAAATATGTTCAACATATATAAACATATCGTTTTAAGGGTTACCAAGTTGTAGGTTATCATAGTTGCTCACGATTTTCCGCGACATTTCGGCAACTTTTTTCACATATTAAGGTTGATGGCGATTGATTGGTGAGGTTTTTACTAGTGATAGAATATTTATATAATGCTATTTGCTCTATGAGAAATTCACAACATTTCTAAAACCAACTGCTTATGTGAAAAAAGTTGCAGAAATGTCGCAGATATTTGCAGCCAAAATGTTACAACTTGGTAACCCTTAAAATAGTCTGTTTATATGTTAATATATGTTAAAAAAGATAAGAAAATCGTAATTTTTAATATGATTTGGCTCCTTAAAAAACGTGCCGAAATGTCGTGTGTCGAAATGTCGTTCTCTTCACTTTGTGCCGAATGTCGCGTTCCGAAATGTCGCTGTATGCGGATTCGTTTAATCATAATATTTTTTTTTAATTCTTTCCAATTCTATACAAATATTAGTCCTTTGTCACTCTCAATGTAACAGTCTTATCCCTGTCCTCACCATTTCATGCTACCCTATTTTTATTTTCACAAATATCCACAGTACCCATTTTTCTTCAATTGCCTGTTTAGATAGAGAGAAAGTTCAATATTAAAACAATCAGAAAGTGCACTATTAAGGGAAACACAAACCAACTGACAAACACGCAAACTGTAACCAAAGTGGTCCCAAAAGAAAGCATTCTGGCCACACATGGGTTAATAATATTAACATTATATATCTTATTTGTTTGATGCCGACAGCATACATGTAATTGAGAAAATATGACAAACTATATAAACCAGTTATCGGAACAGACTGAATCTCTATATGGGTTCTCCCTTGTGGTTATGTTGATATATTTTGAACAGAATGGTCATGTATACGGCTTCTCGTCGTTAAATCAGCAGTCTCAGTGTTTGGATTACAACATTGAGTGCATGATAGATTATATTTATAAATCCTCGTCGGAATGCACACACACACCCTGCTCAGTTTAATACGGCGCCGGGTATATACCGGTAGGCCTGTTATCGACGGTTTAACGGCCTACACGTATGAGCTACCATCATTCAAGCAATGTGTGGGCGTGTCTTAGTGTGACGTCACTCAGGCGGAACTACTTTCGGTCGTTTTTTCTCCAGAGAGTCACAGCCCTAGAAACTCTACAGAAAACCATCGAACGAACGCTATGGTTTTCTCTTCATTCGTTTTTTCAATGTTTTTTAAAAACAAACGAACCAACGATACACCCATCGCTCGTGGCATGGTTTAAACGAAATGGTTTAAACCATGGAAACACGAACGTTAAATGGGAACGGCCCCGCTAAGCAAATAGAAATGATCCATCGGCGAAGTTACGCAGCTACGCTCTCAGAAAAGAGAGGTTTATAGCCGGAATTACGCAGTTACGCTGAGCAAAAGAGAAAGGGTGTGATGAAGTTACGCAAAAATAAATAGTCCATCGGCGGAGTTACGCAGCTACGCTGTCTGTAAATGAGAGAGGTATAACTAGACTTACCCAGTTTCTTGAAACTCCCACCCTCGCCCCTAATCAGACCTCTATTTATTACAAGCTTCTATCGTGATTTTTCACGTGAGGGATGAGCCTAGATGTCATGGAGCCTCTCATACACAGGATTAACAAAGTAGGGGAAGTAGCCAAAATGCCGCTCACCTAACAAAGATATGGAATCAAATTTACACAGAGGCCTAACTTGTGTGTTCTGGATAGAACTTGCATTCTACTAATATTTCCTTCTGTTTAGGCCTTTTCTTGTATCTAACAGTCATAGTTCATCAATTTCTATCAGCTGATTTGATAGGGCTATGACATCCTTTCTCTTGGATATTTTACCGCCCAAGTCGGTGTTAGGGGCCGAGTGATCATGCTACTCTGCAAGGTGTGAACATGAACAACTGCAATAAAAGCGTGATTGAGATACAAATCATCACAAAATGTATCATTTTTGGTTCTTGCGAAGTTTTTAGATATTCAGTCATCAGGATATTTGCCTCCACCTTAATATATTTCGTGTAAGTATCTGAGATTAAATTGTATGATCGCGGAGGGATCGAACATTAGCTATCTCTACTAAGTTCTTAATATTCAAATTAAAATAAGAAAACACGTAACTTTGGAATTTCCTATTAATACGAACATAATCATTAAGAAGCATCGCATAATATATCAAAAGTATATCTCGAAAATGGAAGAAGTTTGTATACGGAACTAGAACAGAACAAATAACCAATCTATCGTGATTTCTCACATGAGGGATGACATCTAGGAAGTGCAATGAAAATTTTCCCAAAGTGCAATGAAAATGAGGGATGACCTCATTTTCATTGCACTTTGGGAAAATTTTCATTGCACTTCCTAACTACAAATGGCAACCCTATAACAATATATTAATTGCGGTAACTTGAAGTATATTGTAGACATATTTGCTATTAAATTGCATTAGGAATATTATCTGTTCCAAGAGATTAGAACTGGAAATACAGTTAATTCCAATATAAATGACCTCATCAGCCTAGTTTCATTGCACTTCCTAACTACAATTTTGATGTTTAGCCTCAAATATCTTTGGGATCGGTCCATGCACATAAATATAGTACATGTAAACGAAATCGGGTTATCTCTTTGGAATGACCACAACCCATTATGGCTGCAGTCAAATGCGAAACAAATACTCTATTCAAACCATATCTATGTTACGTTAAACCTCAAAACCGTGATAATAGGGTCTTTACCAATGAATATTGACCAGCATTTACCATCAAAGATCTGTTGTAAGATGTAGATGGGTTACTCGATTTTGCGTGATAATATACTAAAATATGAGATAATATGATTTATTTATTTTGGTATCCACATGTTGACATCACCAACTCTCTCTACCTCTCACTGGTCTTTGTGATGTCTGATTTTAAAAATGTCGTTGATATGGAGATCAGAAAATGAAATAAAATCTTCAATCCAGAAGGTGAACAACCTGCCATATAATATTAACAATATTGTAAACAAAAATAACTGTAGACTTTCTTTAACTGTGGATTTTCTGTGGCTAAGCAAATAGACGGCATCTGACCCTTTTATATTAAAGTGAGAGAATTTACACTTGGGCGCTGGAGCTAAGAGATTGTCTTCCTCATTGGACAACACCGCTGTGTGCTAACAGTGTTTCGCAGCGTATAGATGTCGTTAGGATTTTCAAAAGGCGGTGAAAGTTTGATGTGAAAAAGGTTATACATAAGAATGTTTGGGCAAATTTCCCCAACTGATTTTCTGTTAACCTGATTCCATAAGACAATATTTTAGTAACAAATCTCAAAAATTCCCAAGACTATTGCCCAGACTAAAAAAAAATCCAGTTGCATTTGCAGGCGTTCGCTCTATGATTGTCATTAACACAACTTTCGAAAATAGACTGACGATGTCAGAAAACTGAGAGTTGAGACTTCAGCACATAACATAATGACGATGATGGTGTATGTGAACTTAAGAAAACGCTTGTAAATGGGTTTTGAGTTCATAATCACACTTGAAAATATCGTCTACACATAACGGAATATTAATTTCCTTCAAACTAAATAAAGCAATTTCCTCTCCTTCAAACCGCTTTCCTTCTAACTCCTAACATGTTTTCTTCAGAAACTGAACGACAATGGACAAAGATTTACAGAACAGAGTGCACTCAACGACATCAAAGAACAATCCCTCTCAGTTAGAAAAGCGACAGGAAAATGGGACGTGTCGAAATCCGAGCAAGCCATGGGCACGAGTTAGCCAAAATTACCTGGAAAGTTGTTTTCGGTCATATGAGATGTTGCTGTCTGATATGCAGTTACTGAATTCACCGGAAATCATTTAGAATTGCGAAGAAAGTGGGTTTGCTCTGCAAGGGAAGGCGGACTACGTAATCGGGCCACCAGACGCGGAAATCAGACCACCGTAGCTGCAAACGGAATAAGCAGATACCTGTACTGGTGTGTTGCAGTGAGCCCGGAACAGTCGTCTCGCCTTTCATCGTCTTCCCTGCCAAAAGACATCGCAAAGGAGCCTCTTTGTTCAAAGGCTGAATTGGTAACAAGTGAGGTACCCTCAGCGAAAATGGCTGCTTTAATACGGAAATATTTACATTTTTGAGCTGAACAGAATGTCAATTCTCGCGCAAGTTACAAAACCGGTGTGGAGGCTAAGAATGTCCGGTGGTTAAGAGTGTCCGGGTTCTATCTCCAGACCCAGCTAGGACACTTTTCTCCACACAGGGGACAAATGCCCGTCCTTGGGTGCAATAGAAAAGGATATGAAAAGGAACTCTAATCACCAGGACATTCTTACCCATCACACCGGCCCAAACGTACACATGATACCCGGGGAAACTCAAAAGAAGACTCAGCTTATGCACAGTTCCCCATAAGAACACTGAAATGGGCGGTAAACATAGAACCATCGAACTCGACGCCTCGACCGTTTGTCCAACCACTTATAGCAGAGCATCTGCCCAGCTCCCTCGTTCGCCAGTTGGCATCGCCAATCTACATGAGATTCTGGTCTACCTTTTATCCCCTTGCAAGACAGAAACTGACAACGTATCTCAGTTTCAGTTTTATTGCAAAAGAATCAGCAGAATAATAAGTCTGATGCTGTTTGTCATCCTTGCAAATTATTTACAATATTTACATGAAACAATAAAAACCTAAAACAATAAGATAAAACAATATCACAGTGAGACAATGGTAAAATAAATGATTACGTGATGATCTCAAAGTCTGCCAGCCTATGTGACGGGTGTCTCGTCCATGAGAATAATGGAAGAATAATGGAAGAAACACACACCGGTAGGAATGGAAGTGTTTGCTGCAAAACAAAAGCGACAACGTGAGCTGAAAAAGAAGCGGAAAGTGAAGACGTCTGCCAAAACTGTCATCCAGGAAATAGTACCTGATTGCTGACAAATGTAGTGCTTGTGGTTTAAGCGAAGACGACGACAGTGGAATGTCCTTTGGATTTTCTGTGAAAGTGGTGGATGCATTTGCATTGTGTTTATTATTTTAATTCATTTTTTTATGATTTTTTCTTTCAAATTAAGACTTAAAAACAACGAAAACTTAAATTCAAAATATGACAAAACATAATTTGTTCACAAGCTGCTCATTTAGACTACATTTAGTAAGAAATGCCTTCATGGCAGTAGTTAATTTTCCCAAGTAATCAGTTCATCATGCCAGTAATCTATCACATGTATTAAAATTTGATACTGATACAAAGATATGTTTATCCTATAAGAAGTGACAGCAATATACACATGTGTACACAGCACACCCAAGAATATAACACAGAGGTGTTTATGGTATACACAACTCCCACATAGGGAGTATATATTAGGTCAATTGGATGGATCTAAATCTCATCAACATCGTGTTGGCAGTAATTAGAAAGATTTACATATTACTTGTAAACAGTTATTATTACGGTACTGAGAAAACTCGTAAATAACATTGAGGAATATAGTATGTGTCTGATTTTAAGTCCATGAATGCAATGTTTGCAAACAGACAGCACTTGTCAAAACACAACATAGAAAAAAATAGCAATAAAGTCCAATGACAACATAGCTGGCGGTCATTTCCTGATCTCTGCAACATTAACAATCATGAAAGGTGAAAACAGATGGAAGTTGAGTCACTTAAACTGTTAACTGTTTGGTGAAACATTACAGTGGCAACTTACAGAAATCAAGGCCTATCTTCCAATAGAGTTGGAGGCCATACTTCTGAGTCACACAGCACGAAATTCCAGAGAAAATATCTGGTGTTTGGAGGGGGACATGCTAATAGTTGGTGACTGTAATCCATGTTCCCTGCTACCAACAAGATCTCTAATATGAATATGAGAGACAATTACTAACTTGGAATCCTGGAGATACTGACAATGAAATTAATTGAAAGTATGTGCTCTGATGCAACTGCGACTGACATCAACAATCAGATTAATTAATGACTCAGTTATCGGATTTTATTTGTCTCATTGAAATTACAAATGCAAATGGCATTTTTGATATTCTTTTGAGTTTTCACAGGTGATATGATTATTATCAATTTCATGTGGTTCCAGACTGATATGAAGTGAATTTATACATAAAGCATTGAAGCATAAATGCGAGCAATCCAGATTTGAACTGGGGCCTAGATTTTGGAAAAAAATAGCATTTAATTGAATCTATGTGAATTTCCTTGATAATGTATTGCATCTCGAAAGCTAATATGGTCATAACTACCAGCTGTGTTTGGCATTGATCACTTTTTGCCTATATTTGCTCCAAAAGGTCTCCATTTCGTCGCGAAAATGGTGTAAAAATAAAACATTTATTGCGAGCGTTGATAGAGCTCTTGAATCATCTGCATGGAAAGTGGCGCTAAGATACTGCAGCAAAGATTAACCTGTTTTCTGATTTGTCAGTTTTTCTGCGTAGCTCCATGAAATCACGTAAGTTTGAGTGAAATAAATTTGACGTTTCCGTTGTTGTTTCCGATTGGGTAGTAAAATGATCAACCTCCCATGTGAACAAAATAGTTCACTCAAACTTGAAGAGTGAAGAGTGCAAATTTCACTTAAGTTTTGTAAGAGAAAAGAGGAATTTTGCCGATTATGAATATCATTCGCTTATTTCAGTCCAGCGTCCATTCTACACTTGACTGGGAACCATTATCACCTTTTTTCCGTTTGCACTCCGTTGAAAAGGGGAGTGAAAACGGAGGAATAATGGCTTGATTTTACAGACTAATTCTAAACGTATAGCAGTTCACTATGGGACACCGAAATGGTATGTTGTTTATAAATGTGAAAATTCTGTATCATTGGTTATTTCTATTCCCATGATCTGTGTCACCGTTTTCATTAGATCCGAGGACATTTCCTTTGTAGAAGCCGTAAATTAAACACTATTTTCATGATCAATTTTTTTTTATAAATATGTCGAGTTTGGTCACGCAATCCATGGATTACAGGTGGCATTTAAACAGTAAACTACAACCTTGTTTTTTTACATGGTTCAGAGAATTAACCAATCACGAGCGGCATTTCTTGGCGCTTCTTTTGAATTTTAAGGTATACCGCAATCTCACGTTCGGCTATTTTCGTATTAGCGGAACGAGCCTCTCACATAGAACGCACAAATCCCCACCGGTGGGGAGCGTATAACGGTCCCACAGTGAGCCAGCTACAATTCAAGAGATCCGGGCGCATTTTATTGTGAAATTCAGTTAATTTCAACCAAACGAACATAATTCATTCAAACTATACAAAACTGTTTCTATGTTTAGTTGAATAATAGCAATCTATCCCTAGAACTTAGCAACTATAGTCCAGTCAATGCAGCTAAATTCTCGCCAAACCCACCACTAATTGCAACAGAAACGAAACCTGTTGGAATGTGTTCAGGGTGCTACTAGTCCATGGGCCCAGACCAGAAATTCCACTTGTCGGTACCATCTAAGGAAACCAATCGTAGTTATGATTTTTTAATTGATGTATATATATAGATCATATTTTGATGTGATAACCATTGCAGACTGGCAGCTTATTGGTAGTTTTCATCTCTGGAATGTACCCACCCTCCGCATAATGAAAGCGAAAAGGCACACTCGGAAACATTCACTAATGATGCAATTGCTGTTTCCACATGGGGCTAGAATGAACTACAAACCACAAATACATGTCTGAAATGCTTTATTTATACCATCCGAATAATCCTTTCTGTCATTCCTGAAGGCAGAATTTGTTTTGTGGCAGAAAGGGGCGAACAATAGGGCCTATCAAAATGTTGCTGATTATGTGATTTTCAGTACATTTTAATTTATAATATTGTCATACAATTTCCCTGGGGAGTGCTACTGAACCGCAGTAGCCTACAACATGCACATGTTGTATGAGGAAAACATTTATGAACAGTTTACAAGTTTTTACCACAGTTATAGGAATTGTCCTTCCCCTACCCTAGTTCCAACAAGCGTCCAAAAAGAGAAATTTATGTATAACCCAAATTTCACCACGCTACTGTGGCATGTTTATGTACTATGTTTTACTCATGCATATTTGTAGCCATGAATGTATGTGATTGTGCCAAAACATTCACACCATGGATCAGTAGTCTAGTCTTCATCACTGTTATCAGCATCAGAGTCATATAGTATAATAAATACTGGTCCTAGGAAGCCACACCTGCAATAACACTGGTGAAAACCCAGACTCCTACTTGCCCGTTTTGTTTTCTAGGTTATACCTAGTATTTATTGTTTAGTATCTGCGGGTGCAAGTTTCGGGTTATTTTAGGTCGAAAATTCTTATTTCTGACCAGCGAAACCCTCATCAGGGAGCCTATACGCATTGACCGTTATGGTCAGATTTTGTATTTTTTCAGTATTTCACTGATGCTTT
>JAVTVY010050758.1:0-28216 GCA_036873755.1 Hanleya hanleyi | reverse complement strand
TAAAATCAAACATTTGCAATATTCATTGGTGTAAATAATCACTGATTACGATGAAATACGAGCTGTTCACAAAATGAATGCTATCTAATTTAGAACCACAGCTGCTGAAGCTCACCTTTATTACAAATACTTTTTGTAACCTTCAAAATGAAGCCCGACAAGTGATCGACGCGAGACCGCCAAAGCAAGTGCTTTGCGACAGGAGCTACTCTAAAAGGAGATAAACTAGTTACCCTGAATTACAATCGATGGCAGTGGATGGAAAAATATCAGGCGACCATGTGCCCGTGATCGCTCATTTTCATCACACGATTTTTTCTGAAGCGGGATAAAAGTTGATATGGGAGCATTGTTCATGGGTATCAATCCTATGCCATAAATAAAATCACGAAAACGGTTTTAGAAAACCGACAATCACAAGAAATACGGAACTTTGCACATCCATATGGATATCAGTTTTTTGCAAGAATGTTCTGATCTGTCGGCAACTAATTATTCTGTTTCACAAGTAACATTTTAGAATCTGTGAAAGCTAAACTGGAATAACATATTTATGGATAATCAGAATTGTCCCAAGAAAGTGAGTGCATGATCCGCACAATCCTGGCCCTTCAGATTAAGGATGTCTGCTGCTGGTAAATCAGAGTAATTAACCTTTTGAATAATGTGTGTTGTTGCATTCATAATTGTGTAATATGAGGAAAAAGAAAGAAAAAAATATAGGTTGGTGTGCATTTTATAGCAGTTTTTGAAGCATATTCATGAAAAATTCATGTAAATATTATTTACTTTTTCTTATATTCTAACTGATTGCAGATAATCACATCATCTATCAAAATTTATCAAATTGGATGGATGTTGCTGTGCAAAATTCTTGTCTAGAAGGCTTTTAAAGGAAGTCCCTATCTCTTAACCTAGGAAAGGGAGATAACCTAAGGGTGCACTCCAGAGATTCTTCCATTCGGCATGGAATAGACTATGGGTCCGTTTTTCGGCCACCAGTTGTCGTAAAACCTTCAACCCAAATCACTTATATGTATATATTTTCTGAAAGAGCCTGATGAAACTATTATTTTAAGATATAACACTGCTATGTTATAGAAAAATTAAACTCGAACATTCTCCTCCATGCTTGCTTCATTATTCCTAGAAAACCCCTTAAAAATGTCGAAAAATGGTCAAATTCGGCTCAATTTCCAGAAAAATCTGTAAGAGCGATTTCAATTAAACTTCTTACTCACGTTTCCTGGCCCGGTCTCAACTTAAAAAGGCAAACAAAAGTGGGTGTCAACCTGCCCGTTTTTTGTCAGATTTTCTTCCCGTAAATGAGTCCCGATTTTTAGGCACACCCAAGGGGCATAACTGAGGCAGGACAAAATTTACTCCATGATCCCGATTAGCGTGTAGACGAAGCCAGCACTCGATTTGTACGTACTCGTTTGCAGCGTTGATAATGCTGAATAGGATGGTATTATAGATATAAGCTATTAAGAAGACAAGAAGAATTATGATGTAGCAGAACAAGGGCAGTCTATCGTATTATGAAATTAGAACCGGGGCCATTACTACGAAACTGTGGAAGGCTACCTAATGGCAAAAAACACAGGCAAAATGGCTGTCAAAGCCAAAATCGCCAGCGGACATCCTTAAAGGGTGTTTCATTAAGGAAAGTGTACCAAGAGAATGTCCATCACCCTTATATCCACACTGTAATTACACTGTTTTGTGTTGTAAAGAGTTGAATCCGTACAAGTTCAGCAAGAGGACCAATGTGTTTGTGTTGTCATGGTGATGGAGGACGTTGAAATTTTAAAGACTCGTGTATAAACCTTTCCAAAAATGTTCTGTTCATTTTTGGGAGGAAGAAATTTCATGCTCTCATTGATCTTTGTAAGATTATCAATGCATGATACAATTAAAACTAAAGGTTACCAAACATCATTTAGAAAGCCTCCAGATTCAACAGCTATTACCTGGGGGCCAAGTTAAAATTTTGTTTCCGGACAATAACTTTTGGAAAACTTAACAGATTCTTTTCAAATTTGATATGTGGGTACCTCGCCCCAAGATCTTGCTTGGGATTGTTTTTCACGCCGATCCGCATATAGGTGGCGCCACCTGGGGGCCAAGTTAAAATTTTGTTTCCGGACAATAACTTTTGAAAAACTGAATGGATTCTTTTCAAATTTGGTGTATGGGTACCTCACCTCAAGATCTCACTTGGGATTGTTTTTTGCACCGATCCGACTACAGGTGGCGCCACCTGGGGGCCAAGTTAAAATTTTGTTTCCGGACAAAAACTTTTGAAAAACTGAATGCATTCTTTTCAAATTTGGTGTGTGGGTACCTCGCCCCAAGATCTCGCTTGGGATTGCTTTCGCGCCGATTTGCCTATAGGTGGCGCCACCTGGGGGCCAAGTTATAATTTTGTTTCCGAACAATAACTTTTGAAAAACTGAATGGATTATACTCAAATTTGGTATGTGGGTATCTCTCCTATAGGTGGTGCCACCTGGAGTCCAAGTTAAAATTTTGCGTTCGTCCCACTTAAGTTTCCGGACAATAACTCCTCAAAAACTGAATGGATTCTTCTCAATTGGTATGTGGGTACCTGGCCTAAGATCTCGCTTGGGATTGTTTTTTCACGCCGATCTACTTCTAGGTGGCGCCAACTGGGTCTAAGTTAATATTTTGTTTCCAGACAATAACTTTTGAAAAACTGAATGGATTCTTTATAGCCGCAAGATCTCAATTGGGATTGTTTTCCACGCTGACCCACCTATAGGTGGCGCCACCTGAGGGTCAAGTTAAAATTTTGTTCTCGTACAATATCTTCTGAAATCCTGGTCGGATTAGGACAAATTTGGTAATTGTGGGTACCTTGCCACTGGATCTCACTTGGGATTGCTCCGCATGCTGGGTACTGAAAGTTACGGTTCCAAGTCAAATCAATTGTTTCAACGTCGGGGGACTTTAACCCCTCGGGTTTTCATTCATTGGGGTGAGTGATTTGAGCAGATGGCGATGAGATTAATTACATGAACCTTCCCTTCATTTTAGTTGGTTCAATCCTAATTCTTCTGTTACAACAGCACCATGACAAGAACATTCGGGAGAAGAAACGGATCATGAAAGAGTTGAACAACACTGTAAAACAAAAACAAGACGAGAATGACCATATAGACAGAGACCTGGGAGAGTTGAACGTCTCTGTGAACGAGCGGCTCCACATTGATGAGGTTAACGGTAAGTCCTAACCCAGTTCAATAGTACAGAGTGCATTCTTTTTGATGCATAAATTATTCAACTCTTGTCTACTGAGTGTCGGATTTGATGCCTGATTAAATTTTCCAGGACTTGTTAAAGTTTTCCTGAAAAGGAAATCTCTTTAGTATCTTGTTTTCTTGGTCTGAGAATAGTAGATATATGTTCATCTTTCTTTTCGATATCCATTTGAAGTTATATGATTCCTTTCATCTCAAAAATGTGTCTGATTTTAACCGCACATGTTCAGTTAAAAAAAAAATTATTTTCTGCATGAGAGCTATTTCTGTACCTGTTCTGCGTTTTTCTTTTTCTGTGAAGAGATTAACTGTTTTATGATATGTGTACAATGGACTGTATTAGGCAGTTCAGGTTTCCGCAAGCGAAATGTTTTTGTAATTGTCCAAGGCTTGATACTATATGAATTACATTGATTCTCTCAATACCTATAATCTTGTGATATAGGATTCTTGACAGTAGCTGAACGATTTTTTCTGTTTTTGTGATCTATTGCAGCTGGGCTGTTATGTCGGGCAGTTCAGGTTTCTGGTTTTACCATTTAGGCTTCATGCCATATTAATCTCGTTTTATAGAAAATGCTAGATGAAAACACTATTTGTGTTGACACGTGACCTAATCAATATGGAAAATGTAAATGTTGTGTTACAGTATGAATGACATACAATTTTGTGTACACATGTTTCAGCCGAGCGTCGCTTGGACACGGGGGCTGACAAAAGGTACCAAGAGATCGTGCAGAGAAGGAAGTTGGTGGACTTAGCCAAGGCCCAGGCTCAGGAAGTGGCCGTTCTTAGAGCAGAAGTGGAAAGGTTACGGATGAGAACCTTCCCTGCTCTCGTCCAAGTGGAACGATAAATGTCCTCATCCCTTCATTTTTCCAATGATGATTTTCTAGCAGAAAAAGGAAGTGACAAATAAATAATGTGATAGTTTATGAAGACGCATTCTCTATACCCACAACTAACGGGCGTTGTTTCAAGTTGTTGCACATCAGGATTTCAATAAGCAAGGGATTGAAGGATTGTGACGTTTCGTGCTGATATTGAATATAAATAATATATCTATTTGTGATATTTAATTTCTGTGAATAAAATTTGTGAACCATACACTTGTTGCATTTATAATCATGTTAATGTAGCCTGTTAATCCCGGAGATTGACCTGGGGTATCATTGTGCAGACCCCAGGTCATGGTGAGAAATTGAGGGCCACAGCTCCTCCGACAGCTTGTCGTAAGAGGCGACTGAGGCATGTGGGGTTCTCGTGTGTAAAAAGATCGAATAGGACCCCACCTTAGTTGGTTCATCGTGATATGACTGAAATAATGTTAAAATCCTATTCACTCACTCACTCCTACCAGTGGAGTCTCAGGTGTGAAAGGTTATAGAAACAAAACGTTGTGATATGACAAAGATTGCTGAAAGTTATATTGAATCATAATCACTCGCTCAGTCATGATAATATATATATATATATATATAAATGAATCAATGAATTCTTTTCAAGATACTTGTATTATATATTTATCTGATATTGGTTGTCCATTCAAACTGTGCTGAATATGCTTACAAATAGTGCCAACTGAGAAACGAAATGTTGGGTGAGATGAAGTATATAGGAACAAAGGATGGCAGGGAATGGGGCAGATGTTCACCGACTATATAAACCCTCATATTATGCGGACTAACTTGACGTATTGAAAATCATTAACTTTAATCTGGATTCTTAGGAGGCCATTGGAGAGCTGCTACATACATTCCCAAAATCGATAATGCTTTAAAACGTTGCCTTTTAACACCTCAAAATATTGTTAAGACCCAATTGGACATCACCCAACTCATTTTGATAAAAAGGAAACACCTCCAACAGTGAATAACCCATTGATCTTGTTTCTATGAAGATCTATTTAGACACCACGGTAATGTTTACATAGTCGTTCATGGATTAATGTCGACGCTATGATGGATATTGTCAGTGGGAACGTCGTGCATCAATGAAGTACCAATTATTCGATAAGAATCCTTACAGAATGTATTTTTATCCATTATTCATGACATTTCAATTAAATTTCCAAATGTCTATGAAGGCAGCCAACTTACTGCACATTTACAAGTTAAAACGAATGTATAGCACCTTCCGTTTATGTCTACATTATATAAAAGGAGGCGTCTATCCGTGCCACTATGCGGTGGTATGAATGAAGCACTATGAACCATGCTTGTGTCTGTGTCATGGGTAGTAGTATTAAAGAAGACTTGTTTCTCACTGGATGGTGATCTTTTCTAAGAAAGAGTACCCAGTGACTTTAGCAGGATAGAGAAAGGTGTAGCTAGTATTGATAAAAGTGGACTGACGTGGAAGGCTAAAACGAACGTTAGCCCTTGGCCAAGATAGATCAGTAAAAATATATATTGGGCAATTTTTACTAACAATCACACATAATGCGATCATCAGATTGGACAGTCAGAATAGGTCAAGAATTTCAGTGTCCATAGCAACCTGGGCACAAGGATAGTTCCTCAATAATATATGATATTGCGGACGTCCAAGGCTTCGCTGAGCTAGTTCTAGGATATACGTCTTAGTGGCCTTTATTAGCAATAAAGATCATAGCCGATGTCTATGGCAAGCAAAAGTGCTATTAATTCAAGGATTTGCGATATTGGAAATTGAATTCCCGATATCCGAATTGAAATTTCCGATATCAGAATTAAAATTTTCGATATCGGAAATTCATGTTCTTCAATTTTCGATATCGGAAATTACAATTCCTGATGTCGGAAATTAGAATTTTTGATATCGGAAATTGAATTTCTGATATCGAGAATTGCAATTTCCGATATCGGAAATTCGGAGATTCAATTTCCTATATTGTCACTGAATTTCCGATATCGGAAAATTTGGGTTGCAGTTTCGTAACGCTTCCAGAGCCTTCATATCCGATATTGGAAATTCAGTTAGAATTTCCGATATCGGAAATTCAGAATAAAAAGCACTTTGGCTTGCCATGCATAGATGGGATTTGCTGATATCTCGATGCCTTGTTCTCCTGTTCGCAGCAAACATTTAATGGAATAATATTTGCTGGCATGGCGAGACAATGGCAATGACCATGAAGCAGCCCACTCCTGGCTAACATTGTATATATTGGGATGAATTAAGCACGGAAATATAGCATGTTCAAACATGATCCCCATATAATCATCTTATTTGAAACCTTCCGCTTATCTTACTGCACGCACACTTTCTGCAAAGTCGTTGGCAATACGATCGGAATGTTCGGTTGTAAATAAAATATACTACTGGATTTAGAGCGTTGTTTATAAAGAGCAGATCTCCAAAGAACACTTTAAGTGTATGCTCTTCCATAGTTTGATAAAGGTCGAAACAGGGGCTAAATATCCCCAAGAATGTCATCACCCAAAAGGGGACCCAGGGCAGCACAAAGACAATCGTTACCATCATCAACCTTTTGGCAACTTTGAACTGGGCTTCTCGAATGTCCATAGGCAATGTGGACCTTAGTTGTGATTCATTGTCGGGTGTAGAAAGATTCTTGTGCACTTCTGGTAAGGGTACATGTAACTGCGTACCTTTCAAACCATGCTTCCCGTCTGACGTTCCAGCTTCGCTTGCGGACACGCCGGAAGCAATTGTGTAGCTTACGTTCGGGACTGGAGATACTTTATTACCAACGGCATTGGTTGGTATGTTCTTGAACTTCTTCATATGACGTCTCATATTGACGTATACCGCTCCATACGCCACGATAGTTACCGACATCAGAGCGACAAAGATTAACAGGGTGAAGAAAAAGTAAGCTTGACTCTCCCATGAGCCTTGGTAATCGTTGAGAATTTCACAGAGAGAGAAACAAGAGGATTCATTGGAAGGTACATTCTCCAGGACCGATTCTGGGAAGCCGTAGTCCTGCAGAGTCTGTCCGTTTATTTCGTATTTCTCTATTCCCGCCATTATTAGAAAGGGTATTGTTGAAATGAACCCAAAGGCAACGCACAATATCGGCATAAGCGGCGATTTACGCCATGCAAACGGATTACAGGCAGCCTGATAGCGATCCAAGGCCGTGGCCTGCAAGGTGGTTGCCGATGCAGCGAGTGATTAAATCTAATAGATTACAACCTGTGGCACTGTAAAAACTGATCAGAAATAGATTGCTGTGTTTGTGATCCGTAATAGAATAACCACGGTACAACAGAACAGGTCTATCATTGCCAAGAATATCATGTAGTAGTTCGCCGAATTCTTCTTTCGCTTTTTCACAAAGGCCAAGAAGACGATGGTGTTTCCGAACAAACCCACTATAGCCAAGAGACATTGGAATACCACTTTGGGCCAGGATCTAGCTAAGTACGCTTGGCTCATCAACTGGCGAACTGTTTGTGTCATCGATGGAATAATTATTTGTAACATTAATTCTGTCAAACTGGTCGTATTCTGTACACCTGGCGGAATACATCTCTGTCATGACTCTACTGTTCATCCGAGATACCTGCAAATATTAATATGAGAGGAAGGGAAGATGGCTGAATGGCAAGATAACATTTTGTTGATGAAATCAAACACTAATCTCGGATGAAGATGAATCTGTACAAGACAAAAGCACATTGTTTACTACAAACGCCAGTCTACTTAAAATTATATCATATCTGCTACCGTGGTTGGATATGTCGCTTGTGGAATCTAACCGGTCAACCGCGAGTGTTGACCAATCTCGGGATCTCTTCATAGTGGTTTGAAGGGAACATAATGGTAGGGGCTTTCTCGTTGGCTCAGCCTTATCAGGCGACACGCTGTGGAGTATCTTCTGATGTTGCCGCTCTCCCACCAGATTGGCACCACAAAGCGGGGTAGAATTATGGACTGGTCCTTGACATAAACGATGACCCTATTCCACCGCGTATTCAAGTAAAGTATTTAAAATGCGGACGTGATGTCATAAGACTATCAAATATTCATGGCCTGGGAGCTCTGAACACCAAATTCAATTGAAATCAGTAAGATCCTATACATAGCGACAAAAACGATTGGGGAGCATTGATAGGATATTAAATTATTAAGATTGTACAAACACAGTCAGGAGACTGACCTCGGAAAATGTCGTTGCAATTGGGTTAAACCTTCGGAGCAAAAGCGATACTTGTTTCTATATATCCTACACTTCATGAAAAACCATGTTGCCTTCTTGAAAAATATGTCATAAGGTGAGTTTGAAGTCAAAAGGTCCTGTATGATGAAAATAGACTTCCCAAATCGCTTCTTGTTTCAAATTGCTTCCTGTGCATCATGTTTTAGATGAATACTAGTCTGTCCTGAATTGAGTTTGTTTTAATCAAATCTGAACATTTGAGGCCGCGGTGACATGATTTTACGTGAATTCCAGTTAATTGTACAACTTTGGCTTGTATTTATACGAACAAAGTTGCGTGCAATGATTAAACCGAGCAAGTTATGGTCAAATCATATGAAGAGAAGACTATCAATGGGCCAAAACTGTTTTCTCGAAAATTCTATCATGTGATATAGACTCAATTGCGTCCTTCTATCCATTTTTGTTTTGCGTTCTGTTCCCCTTGCATTCATTTTGAAAGGCCACACCACAGATCATGGTAAGAATAGGCCTTGGCTCACTAGACCCCTAGGTTTAAGAGGCGACTAACTGTGGGGTTCCCGTGTATAAAAAGAAATATGAACCCAACCCGTGTGGTTCTTGGGTGTGAAAACGAATAGGACCCAAACGTCGTGATATGACTGAAATATAGTTGAAAGCGACGTTTAATAATATTCACTCTCTATTATTTTCAAACGCTTTAGAACCGGAACGACAAACGAAAAGGATCGAAAAGAAAGGAACGGACTGAATTAAAACCTGAACGGAATGAAATATGATCGGAGACCGATGAACGAACACCGTTGAACCAAGACCGATAACTGTTGACCGTTGAACGAAGACCGAACAGATGTAGGGGGAAATACATCTTTTGATTCAGAAAAAAAAGTTATAAGAATTTGAAGTTCCTGCTAATGTTGGATCCATGTATTCTATAGTAAACAATTGATTATAGGGAGATCATGCAGTCGCCGGGACGTGGGCATCTTTACTGAAATCGCAGGGGTTGTGTCCGGTTATTATCTAAACGTAAGCGTTGACGGTTGGATGTCTACGGTCGTTTTTCTACTCGTACATGAAGCAACTTTAAAACTGGCTATATATTTAAATGAAAGTTCGTTGCAGTAAAAGAATAATAAAGTTCGTGCCAATCTGCGGCCGCTTCCAACTACATAATGGATTTTTGTTTTGAAAGTAGGTGATGCCATATCATAACGTGGCACAGACGTGGAGTTCAAATCAAAATGAAACAATATACGCACGGAAATTTAGCGCTGTATTGTACAGTGAGTTGATGCCGAGATTATTCTTCAACCTCTCACTGATTGACAATCGCCCATTGCTTATAAACAAGTTGAACACGTTTACAATACAAAGCTTTCAGGGGGATTGAGCCCCGTGGGGCTTCCGGTGATTGACCTGGGATGTCGTGCACACCGCAGGTCATGGTAAGAATAAGCCTCAGCTCCTCAGAGAGCTTGTCGTAGGGCACCCGTGGGTTTCCCGGGTGTGAAAAGGAATAGGGCCCCACCCGTGTGGTTCCCGGGTATGAAAAGGAATAGGACTCAACGTCGTGATATTACTGAAATATAGTTGAAAGCGACGTTAAATCATATTCACGCACTCACTCAGGGGGATTGACACACGTTTAACATTTTAATTGCGAACGGAACTAAATAACAGAAGACATTAAGACAGTTGAACGAACACCGATGATCGTTACACGATGAACACAAACTGGACGATGGCCGATGAACGGAAGGGAACGGACAACGATGACCGCTGAACCATAAATGAACTGAATGGGAGGCCAAAACCGCAACAACAAAAAATGCACAAAGAACGCAGTTGTGACGATGAATATAGGCATAGTACAGGTAAGAAACGTTTGATTACCGTAAGCGCTTACGCTTATGAGGCAATGGTGGATCCAAAATGATGTTTTGATCAAGACTACTCCAGTTCGTGATTTTCCTTCCACACTAAACCCAGGTATTCTGACAATTTTTTGTTTATAAAAGTCTAGTGATAAATAGGCCAGCAAATCAATTTGAATTAAATGTTGGAAAGTGGCTTTTCTTATGGATATGCTCTTATGATAACATAACTTTTACGCAAATACTAGTAAAAAATGTTTTTCAATGTGTTCTATATCACCAGCCCAAACAACATCTACCGATATAGTTTGGAGGCAGACTCTGGTGGCCAGGATGGATTCATCTCTAAAATGCTTGTATATGTTGATAGAGTAGAATCTTTATTGCACTCTTATGCCCGAAGGCTAAAGGCGTATTACATATAAAAACACAAGAAGACAAGTAGTAGGTAGCCCGCATCCGTCCGACCGAGTGCCTCACTGCGCATGCGCAGGATTTATTTTGGGGGCGTGGCTATGTGTGTGCGCATGCGTGAGATTATGCAAATGAGTTATATGCAAATGAGGTCATTGGGTATATTCAAGATGGCGGCTTGTTTTAGTATGGGAGGGTGGTTTGGATTCAAGATGGCGGCTTGTTTTAGTATGGGAGGGTGGTTTGGATTCAAGATGGCGGCTTGTTTTAGTATGGGAGGGTGGTTTGTATTCAAGATGGCGGCTTGTTTTAGTATGGGCGGGTGGTTTGGATTCAAGATGGCGGCTTGTTTTAGTATGGGAGGGTGGTTTGGATTCAAGATGGCGGCTTGTTTTAGTATGGGAGGGTGGTTTGGATTCAAGATGGCGGCTTGTTTTAGTATGGGAGGGTGGTTTGGATTCAAGATGGCGGCTTGTTTTAGTATGGGAGGGTGGTTTGGATTCAAGATGGCGGTTTGTTTGTGTGTGTAATGGGTTTTTCCCCAGCCCTCATTTGCATATGTTCTTTTCAAGATCCCCAGCATGTCACTCGTTGGATTCAAGATGGCGGCTTGTTTTAGTATGGGCGGGGTGGTCGTGTTCAAGATGGCGGTTTGTTTGTGTGTGTAATGGGTTTTTCCCCAGCCCTCATTTGCATATGTTCTTTTCAAGATCCCCAGCATGTGACTTTCCCGATGCCCATTGTTTGTGTGTGTTAGGGGTTTTCCCCAGTCATCTTCATTTGCATATGTGTTTCAAGATGGCGGCTTGTTTGTGTGTGTTAGGGGTGGTCGTTTTCAAGATGGCGGCCTGTTGTCCGCTGAAAATATGCAAATGAGGTCTTTGGGTGTGTGTTTCAAGATGGCGGCTTGTTTGTGTGTGTTAGGGGTGGTCGTATTCAAGATGGTGGCTTGTTTTTTGTAGGTTAGGGGTGGTCGTTTTTCAAGATGGCGGTCTGTTGTCTGCTGAAAATATGCAAATGAGGTCAATGGTCTATAAAAGGAGAGTTCATTTTTTAGGGGCGAGGGTGTATTCAATCTGACTTACCTGACCTGTCTCCCAGCCAGCCAGCCAGCCAGTCAGCCACGCAGCCAGCACAGTCATCCATTTACTTTTCTCGAGTAAGCATGAGACGTGGAGCGGATTTTCCCTTGGACCCAGCCGCACCTCCGGTTGAAGTCTTGCCTGAAGATGTACGTGTCAGGGCCATTTATCAACGACACTGGGCTACCATACGCCATTGTTTTCATCGTGATCGTCCTCTTTTGGACTCATACAATTTTCGCCTGGAGGACCGCACGTATCTCACTACATATGCCGAGAACATTTTCAAAGATCAGGTGACAGCCTATAAGTTGAATGTCACATTTGGGTATATCTTACGGCACAAAGAGACGGACCAACTGCGGTATTTCTATCCCAGTAACAATTCGTATGTGTTTGACCAGCCATTCACCATCACGGGTGCGATTTCTCTGGAGCCGGTGGTCGAGCAACTCACTACATTAGATCCGTTGGAGTGGGCCCGCCTGCAACGCCCCAATACCCAATGGCTTGTGGAAATGGTCACTAACGTTACATTTTTCGTTACGAAAATGCGAGATCACCCGATCGGTGCTCCTGTACAACTTCCCCCGTGGTTGATTCTTCGAAAAGGCCTGTATGGATTAACAGCAGGACGAAAGGGGCCCTACAAAGACCGGAAATGTCTGTTTCGGTGTTTGGCCGTGCATCTGGACGAGTGTAACCCCCATGCTTGTGACACAGTGACCGATGGCTATTGGGAAGAATATCTAGAGCAGCAAGACATGGATAAGCGGCACTTCCGTGGAGTTCCCTTTAAGAATTTGGATGATGTAGAAACACTGTTCGATATTAATATCTTTGTTTATCGATTACGACGCGAGGAGGACGGTACCTATGTGGCTGAATTGGTTCGTCGATCTACAGAACGGTATGCTGCTACGATGAAAGTGAATGTGTTCGATGACAATGGCGTGAGTCATTTTTCGCTCATTACCAATTTTAGCCTGTACGCTCAGTCTTTCAGTTGTGCCCAATACCATCGTGTGTTTAAACAGTCTTACAACTTACATTGCCACGAGAAAATCTGTGACAACAGTGTCAAGCGAGTCTATCCGGTTGGAGCGTATCATAATACACCTACATGGCTCCTCGATCCACAGAGCGGTAGGCTGCAGCTAGGTTACCTCGACGCGATCACTACACCTACGACAAGCGGACACCGGGGCTCTTCAAGCTGGAGTGGAGCGGAGATGCTATGATTGCGCTCTCCTCCAAGACCTACTACTGTTACGGAGGAGATGGAGGAGAGGAAAATAAATTTAGCTGCAAAGGAGTGAGCCGGCGCGATCCCAACATAGACAAAGCTCTCTACCTGGGTGTGTTACAAAGCCAGGCCAGTGCGAGTGGCACTAATCGGGGATTCCGGGTCGTCGACCACCAGATGCGGACCTATATCCAGCAAAGAGACGCCTTTACTTTCTTTTATCCCAAACGAAAAGTATTGGCCGACGGTGTGAGCACTACCTACTTGGACTTGTAAAAAATGTGGAACATTAACTGTGGATACACGAGTTATAAAACTGTAAAAGTCAGAATGGCCGAGTGGTCTAAGGCGCCAGTCCTAAGTACTGGTGGGGTGGATATCCCGCGTAGGTTCGAATCCTACTTCTGACAAACTTTTTTTGTATATACTACTACTATTCTATGTGTACATACCTCTACTATTTGTACCCTGTATTCTATTTGTATAGTCTAATCCTTGCTTGTTGACTTAAATAAAAAGAGAAAGTCAAAACCCATTATTGTGTTTTTTTCATCAATTTTATTCAACGTCAGAACAATATAACGTCATAACAATAATAAAACAAGATGCGCGCACAGTACATTAAGTTAACCAGAGAAATGGAGCATGCACATTAAAACGAGAGGCCGTCCAGTCATAGACGAGGACATCCCGGTCTTCGGCTTGACAATAATCATCAAACATATGTACAATGGTTGGCATAGAATGTCCTCTACTCCGGTGAGTGAGATAAAACACACAGTACTGCCCGCACACACTACTCAAGGGTCCTTGTAATCTTTGCGTATTCCAACGCCACTCTGTCGTAGAGACGTCCATGAATTTCACCAAATCGGCATGGAGGGGTGCAAGTCCGTAGGAATCAAAGTATTCGCCTTGGCCTAGGGTGTCCACGTACACCGCTATCCAATGTTCACCGGGTCCACTCCTCGGGTCTGTATTCAGGATGTAGGCTGCTGGGGTGGTGGAGTGAGTGGGAAACACATTGCGTGGAAACACACCTCGAAAGGGGATCTTGGGATCTCGCTGGAGTATGCTCATCAGCTGCTCTGTATCCCTCTTAGGTGGCGAAGTCACACAGCACGTTTCTTTGGTGATCCACACTGATGACGTTATCAAACTCGGCGTAGCAAATCACGTTAATGGTGTTGGCTAGAGGGGTGGAGAAACGCAGTTCCAACCGTAGGTTTCCTTTCTTGAGCAAAGCCAGTTGATGATCGTGTTCCAAGGTGGGGGTGAGGTCAAAGGCGAACAATGTGTACCCCTTCATAAAGTCGTCTCGACTGATGGTATTGCCTTCGTCCTGGTTGTTTTGTCCTGTAGCTGTAAACAGGTTCAGGTAGGTCCGCACATAGTTTCCCTTAGTAAAGTCTGGTTGTAATGGTCGGGCTGGAATTTGATGGCCGGCCACGTGCAGTGCCACAAAGTTAATGTTGAAATGTTTAAAATTGAACGGATTCTCAGCCCAATTTCCATTGAATGCGGTGTTGGTCACACACGCCAGGGTAAGACGTTTAGGCAGATCCCCTAGAAATAAATTTTCACGATTGGCCATCATCGTACCTGTGGGCACAGAGAACACCTTGGTCTGTACGCGTCGGGTGGGGTACATGGCTGGTTTTTTCGCTAAGGCTTCCATGTGACCCAGCAACACGCCCTGTTGCAAATCTACCGTACGCACAAACAGGGCTGCATCTTCAATGACGATCTGGTAATCGATATCGCCCTCTCCACCGCACATTAAGGCGAACTTAGGTAAGGACCGGATCAACTTGATCTTGATGGATACACCGTTCATCATGTAGCGGTCTTGCATGAACAGATCGGCGTGCAGTCGTCCCATCATATCGATGGACTTGCTTTTGGCTGCCAGTTTTTTTGCGTGACTCGAACCCAGCATTGCCACCGGTTATGTTGTCCAGGTATCCGGGTCTATCCCTGAAGTACAGCTCAGCTTGTAAGTGTGATTCTTTGGCATCAATACCGTACGACAACATCGTCTCCATGTAGGCTCGGTACGGGTACGTATTGGTGGACGTACTGATGAGTTTATCGTTCAGACCTATATCCACCTGTTGGAACAAGGAGTGCAGCCAAACATTCGCCGGGCCTACTGGCGCATCGACCGCTATGTCCGTCCCGTCCCTATTCGTTATTTTGGTTTTCACGTACAAGTAGGTGTGGGCTAAATCCAGGTAGGCCGTATCTTTGTTTTCAATGGTAAATTCTACGGGCCCCACCCCCGTCAGGCTAGCCAGGGGTCGATGTTCTACCCAACGTCCTTCGGCTATACTCGTTTGGGTAGGTGGAATAGTCCACAAATCCAATTCACTGTTGGTAGACGGACACGACTCGGAGTGAATGTATGCCATTATGCGAAGATGTCTCTCCTACTATGACTTCTCTTCTTTTTCTTCTTCTGGGGCGTAGTCCTTCTCCTCTGGGGTGTTGGACGTTGAATGAATGGGGGCAGTGTCGGTCTTTGTCTTTTAAGGGCTTTGGCGATCAAAACGCTGCCTGCTTCTTTTGCCCGGCGTTTCAAAGCTTGTCGGGGTGCTGTGCCTTCCATCACATCACCGGCCACGCGCAATCCACTGCGTACCGCTTGTTTTCCCACCGCTTTCACACCCCGTGTCACCATGGGTAAAAACGTTTTCATAATGCTGCCCAGGATGTTCCCCAATCCGTGACCGCGTTGCATGCGTGCCCCGCTAAACACGGGCAAGTTTCCCCCCGTTTGTTTCTTGTAGTAGTCGGCATAGCTGGGCGTATGGCACTGATAAGGCACGTACATTATACGAAGTGAGGAGAGCGAGCTTGTCGGAAAGCAAGTGTCAGCACCACTTTTCCTCGTTCGAATGGGATCGGTCGTCCCGTCATCTCTTATATCCACCGTGATCGTGTTGATATCGGTATGTCGTACGGGCAGGTACATGATATGGTTGAAACTCTCGGTGGCTTGTTCGCCATACGTCTTGGTAATGGGCACCACCCGTAACAGAGGTGCGTTCATATCACCCACAATATGGCTGTCCACGGCGTCCGAGTAGACGTACAGTGCGTACATACCTACTTTCATATCCATCAAATAATCCCCGTTGACAATGGTGGCCCCCTTGTAGACGGAGTGAGGCATCCTTAACATTTGCTGTAGCATAGGACTGAGTTTCACATTCGCGTTAGCGGTCAGCATGATAGAGCTCCTGTCGTTGTGTACGTTGACATCGAACAATATCTCTCTCTTGATGTTCAAGGATATCAGGTGTGTTGCAGCACCCGTGCTGAACTTTAGGGCCTTGTACTTCATCAAGCCATTCAGACCCTGTACGAACGTCTGCGGTGTATCGTATTGGCCTTGGGGGAGAATGAGTTTGTAGACTTTATCTTCGTAGGTCACTTCGTACCATACTTCTCCGTCTTGTACATTGTACCATGAATAAGGGTATTGAATATCCACCAGTCCACATTCCCAGCGTCCCGGTAAATGTAACGGTTGGGGTAATTGCGTGACATACTTGGTCAAGGTGTTCTCAGGAAACACGTCGAATGAGCTATTACTGGGCAACGTCAGGTAAAACATGACGACTGAACTTTCTGGCTTCTGCACCGGGCTTTAATAGGGCTCCCAGGCCTTGGGCGCCTGACCTCGGCGTTGTGACCGTCGCGGTGACTTAGCTCTGGGGCTTTGCAGGGGATGGCGTGGTAAAAGGGGGGACGAAGTAGGTGGCCGCCGTGCGGGTGTTTTGGTCGGCGTGTGCGGTTGCCATTCACCACGTTCCCAGATAGGGGGAAGTCGAGAGGGCGCTTGCATCCAAACAGGTGACGAAGTAGGTGGCCGCCGTGCGGGTGTTGTGGGTGGCGTGTGCGGTTGCCATTCACCACGTTCCCGGGTAGTGGGGAGACGTCGAGAAGGGGCTTGCATCCACTTCCAGCGTTCACGATTGCCTACCAATTCTTGAGGGATGTGCGTGTCTTTTAACCCCTGAGCAAAGGCTTCCCAGCCCGGTGGATTAGAGTGTTTGCGAGAACGCACCATATCGTTGATTAAATCCGTGATATGAGACCCCGGCACCACTTGGTTGCGAATCAGTAGGTTTCCTTCCGCATTCCAATCCATATCGGCATTCTGTTTCACCCGATCCAACAATAAACGGGCCCTGGTCTTGTAGGCTTTAGGCACACTGGCCAATACTTCCTGTTCCAGCTCAGGTGAGGCCGAGGATGACGGTGGTGGTGGAGGGGCTGTAGTGGGCGTAGTGGTGGGTAGTGTACTACTACTAGTACTACTTCCTCTATATTGATCCATAAACGTCTGGTACCGGTTCAGCGTATGATGGTAGAGTTGAATTTTCTCGTGATCGGGCAATGGACGTTGCAGTATACTATTCATTTCTTCATCGAGAGACTGGAGTTTTTGCACGGTGGCCGGGACGGGATAGGGAGATTGTAAACTCTGTAACAGTCGAGGTTCGACCAGCATCATTTTTTTCGTATGCTCCATACCGTTAGCGTCCCAAGATGGACCCGAGTAACGGGCCTAGTACAGTAGCGGCTAAGGGAGCGAGAAGTGCGCCGAGAAATCCACCTCGCTGTAACACTTGTTTCTTCTGCTTGACACTGCCCGTCTTCTTGACCAGCGTGCGGAGACCCGCCTTGTGCCGTTGCAATTTCCCTTTCTGCAGAGGACTCAGGGGGACATTGCCTTTTAATACATTATGAGCGACTTCACACAAACACCGGACCAAATCCCGATCCGCGCCGCGCACCAGGGCCCGGCCCACTTCCGGAGGCGCGCTGCGTAATACGCGCAATGCCGCGGCGTGCTTGCGTACGCGTGCAGACATGATGCTTGAATGAAGGCTAGCCACCGTGGTCTTCTTCTTTTATCCTCTCATTTGGGGGTGTACACCGTCTGTAGTTCACCGGGAAAAATCAAGGTACGCAATCGCAGGGGGGAGGGCGTGTCTTGTTTCAAGTCGATGAGGAGATATCCATGCGCAGGTTGAGTGGCATCTTCAAAGGCTTCTCGTACAAAGGCCGTGTTCTTAGGGTACATCTGTTGAGCCAGGTGGGTAATTTGTGACGCGTCTCTGGGGTTTTTAAATAACACCACATACTGAGCATTCAAACTAATGTTCCGGTGTTCTTTGTTCTTACTGAAAAGATTCTGTACGATGTAAATAATGCTCAACCGCCGATGATGGCTGCCTTTGGTAAAGAGACGGGTGATTCGACTGTCCGTTTCCGTCATGAGATCGTCTACCACCACCAAGGTGTCTGGAGGTATGTCTTCAGGCGGTAAACCTTCCACTAAGGTGAGTCCTGGGACACGGGCCAGTGCCTCGTACGCGGGCTGCCAAGCGCCATAACACCACAGGATACGCGCTAGAGGCGGTGAAATCAGGGCGGACCCATGTTGGATGAGACGTTGAACAAAATGTGATTTTCCCGACCCCGTCGGTCCAGCGATGAGGCATGTGAAGGGATGCTGCCATCGTGGGTCCATCGTTTCTTTTTTTAGGGGATGATTTACCGTTTTCCACCTCCCAGGTGTCGGGGCTGGCGGCGCAGGGGATAGTACTGGAAGGGAAACCGTTGTCGGGGTAAACGGTGTGATTCACGGGGGTCCACTTCAAAACTGTTGAGCGGTGTCGTAGTGGTACTAGCGGGTAGAGTGGAAGGCTCGCTTTTCAGGGATGATGATGATGATGGATGAGTAGTCGTCGTAGTACGGGTGGTCGTGGTGGGGTGGATGTAGGGGAGTAACTTGAGGGCTGGAGTAGACGTAGGGGTCTGCGTTGACACGTGCCGTACCCTTGACGTCTGGGTGGGTGTAGGCCGTGGGGTGGTGGTGGTGGTCACTGATGCAGAACGCAGGGTGTTGAAACAGGATATCACGGTCGCCAAATCATAGAACACACCGGTAAATAACGTACCCAGCACCACGACTAGACACACCACAGTACCGACTTGTGCTTTTCGTGTTCTTAACAGTACGGGTAGACGACGTGTACTCTCCATGGTACAAATCCTACACTGAAGGCAGGGGGGTGATAGGCGTTAGCATTTATAGACGTTTCATGTCACGGCCGGATACCCAGGAATTAAAGGAACGAGGCCAACCTTGCCATTTGACGAAATGATAGGGAATCCCACGTCGACGTTCCGTTTTCAAAATCTTCTCCACCGTATAGTAGTCTTTCGGTGTTTTCACTATGGGTTGTAATTCTGCCTCGTAAAACGTGCCTTGCAGTCTCTCGCCTTGTAGATCTTCCAGTTGATAGACGTGGGGTTGTCGAGGTTTATGGCGCACGATGACAAAGTGTTCATCACTCCAGTTGGGTAAATAGCCTTTCTCAAATTGGCCTTTCACTTTACTGATCCGTACCGTATCTCCCCGTTTGTAACGGGGTGCCGTCAAGGGTGGACTGGAGGAGGAGTACAGCGTAGCACGAACTTGATGTTCGTTCCGTTCCGTCACAGTCCGGGGGGCTCGCTGGATACTGCGATGATAAGCCCGATTGTAGCCTTGCACCAGTTGAGGGAGTACATCCAGGTAGCGTCGCGTGTTTTGAGCCGTAAAATATTTGTACATGCGTCCTTTGAAGGTGCGATTAAAGCGTTCCACTACCGATGCTTTCGTCTCATTGTACGTGTGAAAAAAAAATACCTTCTTTTTCTTAAGAAAGGCTTGAAAGGGTCGGTTGAGAAATTCTGTGCCTTCATCTGTTTGTAAATAAAGAGGTTTGCGCCCCGTCTTGAAAATCTGCTGAAACGCGGCTATGAGATTCTCTCCTGTTTTGGTACGCACGGGTAGGACCCAGGCATATTTCGATAGAATATCGATACAGGTCAATATGTATCGATTTCCATTATTGTCAGGTGCAAATCGACTCATGTCCACTAAATCCGCCTGCCATTGCGCGTCGATCCCTCCCACAATGACCCGGTTACGACGAAAATGACGTCGGACAGCTCGATGTAAACTGTACGTATCTTGGGTTTTTAACCAGTCTCGAACTTCACTTCGACTGATCCCTGGGGCCGCTCGAGTCAATGCTCCCACACCACTATAGGCAGCTGCACTCGTTGGATTATAATACAAATCAGTTAATACTTGGTGAATTTCCTTGTTCTCCCGCCGCTGCCGCCCCATCACGCACTTCGTTCGTCTCCGTCCCAGGTCCGTCGATCTCTTCCCGGGGTGATACTGAGTTCGCCCCGTCCGTCTCGTCCCAGGGTGATACTGACCCTCTAGCCGCTCTGCATTCTATACATATAGGCCTTTTTTTTCCGACTGTAGGAGGAGCTGGTTTACAGAAACAAAATTCTGCTAGTCTTTCACCCGGTTCAGCGAACGCCTCTTCTATAGCACGAACCCACGCTAATTGCGCAGGGGATCGATCGTCGGGTGACATTAACTGGTCGACAATAGGCATTATTGTCTTGAAGGCTGCCCACAGAGAGGGAGTTAGGCTGATACTGCGCGCATCTTTGTACCGACCTAGCCGTATACAGTGGGGTCGTAGGAAATAGACGTACATGGCATTATCCAGGTGAACGAGCTCTCCGTTCAATTCCCCGCTGATTACCCGTTTAAACTTATTCCATCCATCACGCTGTAGTGTCACGGGATTCCATAGCATTTCAGCGGGGGTCCAATAAATAGATAGAGCGTCTTGCGCCAGTTTTATTTTATCCGCATACACATATAAGCGCACACTGGGTGTAAGAGGCAGAATGGCTCGTAGTGGTAGCGACATGCTTGCTTGCTCTCTATGTCCAACTGATACACACTCTGTCTCTTTCCCTGGTATTTATACTATTCTGTGAGAGGCGGGTCGTGTGCAGAGAATATTTTATCCACCACAGGAACTATTTTTTGTAAAGCCGTCCATAGTTCGGGATCGAGTGTAAATCCGCCTCGTTTGAGAGAGATCAATCGGGCAAAAAAAGGGCCGCGAAAAATGTATACATCGTGATCCAGGTAGATAGTATTTCCATTCAAATGACCGAATAACACACGTTTCAAGGTCGTCCAGCCTTCGGAAGATAATGTCACACGGGCGGGCTCAGGTGAGCCCCAGCAACGGGAATCATCATCAATGAGATCGATGCGATCTGAATATATTATTAGGGTACACTCCGAGGTGAGGGTACGAGTCATGATCGATTGAGTGTGCGGATAGAGTACATCGTCCACGTCTGTAATGACAGTTTTCAGCGCCGCCCATAATGCTGGCCAAAGCACAATCCCGTGACCGCCACACTGCTCTAACCGAGGAAAAAATGAAACTTCTCTACTCCGCCGTAGATACACATTCACACCGACAGGCATAAAATCGACTTCGGGTTCTTTGGATTGTAAGACACGTGTCAATTGCCTCCACCCGTCCAGGCTTAAAATTAATTTCACTTCGATCGGGTGCTCTTCGATAAGGTGTAATTCATGTTGATATACAATAAGAAGCACCTTAGACGTGACTTGAAAGAACGCCAGCTCTTTGCCCGGTGATGCCATACTGAACAATGATAAAACTATTAACCCGACACACATGTATATAGAGCGATTCTATATTTTTCATTGTTAACCCTATCTGGCCTGGGGGGTTAAAATAAAAAAATATCCCTGGGAAATTTAATTTGACACGGCAATTAATTTTTTAAACACTTCCCGAGTACATACATGAATAGTCTGGACACCTACGAGAATTAAAAATAAAATATTAGCAGGGTTAACAGCGTCTGGGAAGTGCTCATCATTTCCCAAACAACACGCCTACCGCTGTAAAAATAGTCAAACCCAGGAGCAACTAAAAGGATAACTCTTGGGTCCCAAACGAATAAGGGGGCACTACTCTGCAGGCATTTGTGTGTATGCGTGTAGTGATACATTACCCGCTGGTACTTTTCAAGCCGACCTCACTGCGCGCGTGACTTTGGAAAAATTGCAAAGATTGGCGCCTAGCTTGTGTTTTGGCACGGTAATCCAAGGCTCTGTTTTGTTCATTTTTCTACAATTCTCATGATCGAAAAGAACTGGAATTTTCAGGGCACGCGTATCGAGTACTCATTGAGAGACTTACACTATTTTTAATGGGGAAACTTAATTATTTTTTAATGTGCCGGGTTTTCTGTATTTTCGTGACGGCTCGAAAACCCAGTAAAAAATTAAAAATCATAATGTAGACAAGGGCTACAGGGCTGAAATTTTTAATACGAGTGCCTCATTTATGTGAGATGAATTAGAACTAAAAAATTCTACGGGGCTCATCCTGATTGTAAAATGATACGCGTTTATATATTCAGAAAGAAGCACACGTGAATTTTTTATGATCTGGAAAATGGGACCGCTGTCGCACACGTCCGCGCGAAGTGCATATATTCTGGCACCTCCGGACGATCGGGCATTCGAAATAATTTTTTGCAAGAATGGCATCGAATAACATTGATAATGGAAGAATCAGTCGAAGGAGACGCAGGGCCATGCTAGCAGAAATCAAATTATTTTGGCAGCGAGAATTGGACCAATGGGTACAACTGTTGCAGGGAGGAGTGGACGGCCGAACGTCATCAACGGCCGACAATTTACGACATTTATTAGCTGCCGTGAACGACATCCACGTCAATGAACACAGGTGGTTTGTTTTATTACAGCGAGTGATGGGAGGAGAAAGGAACCCCATTCCTACACCGCCTGCTCGTCGACCAGTCCAGATAGTGCTGCCAAGAACAAGAACTGCCGCCGCCGCCGAGAACATAGCAGTCTTCCCTCTGCAAGATATGGGACCCCCCAACCTTGATGAAGATCGTACGGTGCCACACAGGACAATACCGCCAGCCACCTTCCTGGACCATCTCCCATATTCATCAGACGAAGACGAAAATGAGGAGGAGGAGGTTGTATATCTGCATACCGTGGTGCCACCGTACCAACAGGAATAATTCCACCCAGGTAGATGTTATTACGGAGAAAGTAGACAGGAAAAACTTCTCTGCAGAAGAAAACTGCATAACAAATTGATTTCCAAACGTCCTTTTCAGGATTTGCGATAATAAAAACAAAAAAAACAAAAAAATGCTTTCGAAAGAGGATGCTTTTTTCTAACTTGGGCACACACCAATTAAAAGCACAGAAATGTCCCACATTTTCCCCTTTCTTAGCAAACTGCATTCACCCAAAAATACAACCCCTGTCCACTATCAACCGTTCTTGTGAGAACGAATCTCTTTATATATACACAGAGGATTTATTTTCTTTTTTCTCTACCCCCTCATTAATTTACTATTACATAGTCCCAGGGATAAGGGACTTTAAAAATTGTTTTAAAACCCCGGTATAAGGGGGAAAAAATTTATTTTGATAAGCGTGGGGGTTATGTCCATTAATTTAATATTACAGTCCGAGGGTATATAACGGACTTTATAAAAATTTTTAAACCCCGGTATGAAGGGGTAGGAAAATTTATTTTGATAAGCGTGGGGGGTTATGTCCATTAATTTAATATTACAGTCCGCGGGTATATAACGGACTTTATAAAAATTTTTAAACCCCGGTATGCGGGAAAAAATTTATTTTCATAAGCGTGGGGAATTTATTTTCAACGAACACAGGGCTGTCATTCTCGTGTTAATTTTTTTGTGCATAGTTAGAAGTTCCCTTTCGGAAAACATGGGTGGTTTTTAAAAAAACCTTTGGAATCTGTAGTAAATATAGCCATTTACTTCTTGGACAGGGCCAATAGTCGTTCAGCACACACAGGACAGGTTAAATGCAGCAATTCGCACTGTACGGGGTTGTTGTTGTTGTACGGTATACAGGTGGATATTCCGGCTCGACGGTGGATGCAAATTTGACAAAGTGCCTGATGTCCGCACGGACCGATGGCGTACTTTGCAAACGGGTTCGCACATTCAACACAGTGGATATACAAAGCTTTTTGTCGTTCGGTGTGGCATCCTAATGTTGATGTTGTAATCGCCCAGACATAATTCACGGCGTCGTGGTAGATTTTTTTGTCCGGTATTTTCTTGATCTTCTCCCCTGTTATCCGGTTGGGTGTTGTAGCTTTTCTTTTTTTCCCCCCCTGTTGTGGCCTAGTTGTGTTTTGTCTTGCATCGTCGTCTTCCCTGTTCAAATCTTGTTCTGTTTTTCTTGAGTCGTATTTTTTTTCTGGTGTAGTGTCTTGTACCGTGTCGTCGGCCTGTTTCAATAGCGTTGCTAGTAGGCTATCTATGTCATTCATTTTTTCGGCTGGATTAACATCGGGTGGGGCTGCAAGATCGTCTAAGTGACTCGTTGTTTCTACAGGATGTTGGTCTGTAGTAGTAGTTGCAGGCTTGTTGCAGAGTGGAGATGGTGGAAATATTTCCTTCATTATTTCCGTAATCCAAGGCTCGTCTTCTACCAAATTTATCATGCCGGGCAGGAGTTGATTCTCATGATCATCATTTGGAAACAAGTCTGCTGTATCAATACTCATGATTTCAGTCCAGGGTGGTGGCTCCATGACTGGGTCCTCAAGTGTGAATAATTAAAAATTCTGACACGTATTTATAGTGTAAAAGACGCGGACGTCAGCGATAACACTCTAGCTGTAAGCTATATTTTTTTACGACAAAATATCTGTGTTTGTTTTCCAATTTTAAACAGCTTGTCATTTTATAATAATTGTCAACGGACCTATATTTTTATTGCAAGTTGAACTGAGGCAATTGAGTATATAGTATTAAATTTTTTTAACAGTCTAACGTTACACTAGGCGGTTATTTATTAATTTTAGTGTTTTTAAAACCCGTAAGGTTCGTGTAAGGTATTATGAAAAAAACCAGGTACATGGAAAATAAATGTATTTTCCTGGTTAAAAAAATTACGTGTAAACTATGGGTTAATCTTATCATAGTGCCCTAAAATTATAAGGATTTATCGAAAAAATAATAGGTAATTTTAATGCTTGGGGAATGGTGACACAGCTCTATACAGTGGGTCAAATCTATCTTGCACTAACACCGTCCGATTTTTTGCACTCACTCACACCGGCAACGCACCTGCTACCAACAAATATGCAAATGAAGGCTGGGGATCGAGAAAGTGAATTGCTGGGGATCGGGAATTGCTGGGCATCACTCACTCACACCGGCAACGCACCTGCTACCAACAAATATGCAAATGAAGGCTGGGGATCGGGAAAGTGAAATATTGGCTACCATCTTGAAACCGACCACCCTAACATACACAAACAAGCCGACATCTTGAATCCGACCACCCTTAACCTACACAAACAAGCCACCATTTTGAAACACACACACACACACACACACACACACAGCCGACTATAAATAACGTGTAGTATTTGTTCACATATTTATTGACAACTACAATGAGTTCAAGACGCCGAGCTTTGTTCACCCATCATCCGAGAGATCCAAGGAATGCGGCTACAGAAGAACATAGAGAGATAATTACCCGAGAACAAGATGGCGGAATCACTGTTGTCACCAGTTTTGAACGCGTTCTTCAAGATGTTGGAACGAGGTTAATAAGAAGTACAGAAGAAGAACTCGAGCGACGTGGACAAGACAACAACAACAGAATGGAGGCCATACAAGAACAAGATAACGAAGACGACACCCGTGATGAAGAACAAGACAGCGGATGGTTAACGAGTGGACCTCCCACAACGACAGCAACCACCTCGACTGCAGACACTGAAAGTATCACCACTTCGGCTGAAGCAACAGTACGATGCCGACACACAGACGAGATATCACGCCTCAACGAACAAATTATCGACATGAGTGGAGCGATGTTGGGAATGGAAACCACAATGCAAGGGCTAGAAGAGGAGATTGTCAAACAAAAGAAACTACGACATAGTGAAGAAAAAATAAATAAATGTAGCATCTGCACGACTGAAGATAGTTTATACGCGGTTATACCCTGTGGACATCTATGTATGTGCAAGGATTGCTGGATCCAACTGACGTGTGAAGGAGCCCTATGCGGATGCATTGACGCCGGAGAGGTGCATCTCAGGGTAAAATGCCCCCTATGTAGAAAACATATAGGAGGCGTGATGCGAATATACCGTGCCTGAGTGTGGCGTATCACGCTATCAACGGCCCTTTTCAGGGCCAACCCATCTTTCCGAAAGAGAACTTCTTTCATATGCACACCAACCTAACATCAGCTCCAATCACCCTTTTTTTCAAAAAAAAAAAAAAAAAAAATTTTTTTCAAAACAATAACAAAGAAAATCTGAAGTGACAAACCCGTCCTTCGGATGGAAAAGTGGTTTTAAATTTTATTTTCAGGTACAGGGTCGAGTGAGGTATCATATTGAAGCTGACGTGAAATGCTTCACAATGATACGTCACTCGACCCGATTGGACCACTAGGGGCGGCTCTAACGCCAAACATCAATATCAACATCAATCAACATCAATCTTCAAAATACCTTTAGAGGTGCCCCTAGTGGACCAATCGGGTCGAGTCCGGTATCATTGTGAAGCATTTGACGTCAGCTTCAATTGGATACCTCACTCGATCCACTACCGCCAAAATAAAAAAATAAAAAAAATCTTAGTACACAAGGTGTTCATATGGATCTGCAAAATAACCTTTTTGGCGTTAGGGAAGCCCCTAGTGACCCGATGGAGCCGAGTGAGGTATCAATGTGAAGGTGAGATGAAGGGCCATCTGATGGACTGGTGTGGGTTAAACTATCAGCATTCTGCGCATGCGCAAGAATGGAAATAGACGTTTTTTGGAGCTATTTGACTATTAAAAAAGGAACAAAAACACATTTTTTTAATTTTCACCAATTTTTTTATTAACACACAATGAACGTATTCACAATTGAATTTAATATCAATTATATGTAAGTATTGAATTTTTAAATACAATTAACAGTGAAAAAAACTCTGAATTTTTTGTAATACAATCTCGCCAAATCAATACATGTTTTCCTTGTTCTCAATAGTTCTTCAACAAGACTTGTTTGAATTTATCATCATCTTTCTGGCCTTGATGCACATAAATGTACGTGACAATCTCTTCACGGGGGATTGTGGCAGGACAAGCCGCTACCATTGCCAGGGCGATTTCCGTCTCGGTGACAGCCTGTAGTGCTTCAGTGAGGCCCGCGTATGAGGCTACCAGAGTGTTCATGTGAGGTCTGATGAGCTGTAGGACTGTCTCGATGTACTTCTCATATATATAGTTGGACACCTGGTAAGCCAGAGTTTGACTAATTGTACTGGCAAGACTCTGCAACTCCCGCCACGCTGTTAATTTCAATGTGACACCTTGAGGACAAGCCACCAGTTCTTGCGTATCTAATCGCTTACGCCATTTTCGAATATGCACCAAGAGCTGGTCATTGAAATAAGCACAACTCACATAGAGGTCGTCACACACATGCAATTTCGCTTCGTCATTGCCCTGGTCACGAATAATCGCATCGATGGCGTAATCAAGGATCTGCAGTTTTTGCCAGGTGTACAAGTTGAGGGCAATATGCTTACCAGGTCTGTCATTAAAGCCCGCTGCATTAAAATGCACTTCTTCGTCTTTGACACTGACCGTCAAATAGGGTGAAAGCTGCCAAATGTCCTTGTGGGCTGTCTGGTGAGCCGCTTCGATCAGATTGTTGATCTCCTGGACAGACATAGGAAGTTGTTGTTTCACTGGCACTTGCTGGGGTACTACGACTGGCACCTCAATCACTGGTATTACTAACGGTGTTAGACGGGGACGTTTGGAGCGTCCAGCACGTTTACCAGGTGTACTCTCTGGGGTAGTGTGCGTACGTTTACTGGCTGTACGCTCGGGGGTAGTGTCCATCACTAAGATATCTTCATCTTGTATAACGTGGTCGTCGTCATCGTCGTCGGCTTCAAGTAGATCGGCTAGTTCAGCATTTCCCGTGATCTTCAACGCCGCCAAGAAGGCTAGAAATCCATAGTAGGTAAATTGCCGTACCTCATGGATGAGGGCTGTGTTTTGCGCTGAAGGAGTTTTCTCCGCCATGATTTCTTCGACACTCTGTTCCAGGAGTAGGTTTTCCTCCGTCATAAGGATATCACATAATTCATCCACATGCTCCAGCTCAGCAATCAAACGAATACGATACTTGTCAAGC